>JAXQKE010000022.1:0-90108 GCA_037042355.1 Candida sp. Y128-05E | reverse complement strand
TCAAAAACTAGACTTCAATGAAATACAAAAATCCATAGACTCGTTTAAATATTCTATACAAGAGCATGAAGGGAGATGCAGCAGGTCTCCGTACTTGCGCAAAATGAAGACTACCTTAGCAATGTTTGAATGCAATATAGTGAAATTTAAAAAACAAAATCATGGACTATCCTCATATGCTTTAAGTCACAAAGCTATGTCGGTTCGAGTATTGGATCAAGTAGAGAAAATATTTCCGGGTGTGGTGATACATTCACCAGAGATTTTGCAATTGGAAGTGGATACACGCTTGGATTACTGTCTCTTCTCATGTGATGTAATATCTTACTATGAGGATAGATTGAAACCTGCCCGAAAAAGAAAACAAAATATTGGGGAAGAATTGATGCTACAGAAGATTCGAAGATTTCTGACGCCTTATCTCCAGCTAGAAAATTTAACATCCCCGATTAAAATAACTGAATATGGATTGGATTATGGTGATTCTATTGTCAAGTGTAAAGAGCCTATTCCTCATACACTATACAGAGGTGGTACAACTCTGGACAGACAATGGGAGCTAATACTCAGGTTAGATATTTCAGGATTTAATATTCATTCCGTTGATACTGTACTTCGAGAGAGGTTGAATAATTACGACCCGGAACGTTTTTCATGGATGAGGTTCCGTGAACCTCGTTCTCGGGTTACACTACGGAGTCGTAGACATAGGCGAGGTGGTATTCATCCGATTGAATAAATTACTAGATGCTCTTTGAATTCAAGATGATTTTGAAGCTAAATGTGCTCGACCTGTTTATGGTGATATTGAAGGTTTACTTCGTTGGATATTTGCGTCAAGATATACGGGGATTAGCATACTACAGACTTGAATTGAATTCTGAAGTGGACTCCCATCCTAATATATGCTGAATGAACTATTTTGTCAGCCGCATATTGTCGGTTTACATAGATGAAGGTTAATCGTTATTTACTATTTAATGCTTTTGACTATTATTCTATTGTATATAATCCACTTAATCTTATACTTCAATTTCAAGTGTATGGATACCTATAGGAATTACGCTTATTGAACTGTAACAGGTTATGTTCTATTGTGCAATATCTGGATTAGTTCTCAAAGTGCGAAGACTAATCAGATGAGTTATTCGTTCCTTGCAAGCGCCGCAATACGTTAGTAATGCAATTTGCATTGTACTCTGGTTGAATATCAATTTGTTCTGCATCAAGATGAAATCGCTATAGTTTCTACTTCTGTGAAATATATTCAGCGTATTCTTTTGCATTTATTATAAATTGAAGTGAGCTTAATCCAATATCAATTAACCAAAATATGCCAGATAGAAAGCGTCAGAAGATTGATCGGGATTTATCCAATAAATCTCCAAATCAAGTGGCTACTACACGCTCTTCAGCTAGCTTACAGGATTTACCAGATGAGTTGATCCAAAAGATATTTGGCTATTGTAGTCTTGATAATGATCTACCATTAGTGAATAACTATTTCAATAAACTACTCAAATTTGATCCAAGATATGAAGGAGATGGTACACGGAAGAATCGTTCATTGGCTAAGGAGGTAATCATAACAAATTATCTTGTATCTTTGAATCAAAAGCTAGACTTCAATGAAATACAAAAATCCATTCACTCATTTAAAGATTCTGTTCAAATGCATGAAGAGAAATATAGCAATTCTCCACATTTGCTTAAAATGAAAAGTAACTTAGCAATGCTTGAATCCAATATACTTAAATTTCAAAAACAGAAGCATGGACTATCTTCATATGTTTTAAATCATAAAACTATTTCGGTGCGAGTATTGGAAGAATTAGAGCACAGATTTCCTGGGGTGGTCATACGCTTACCTGAAATTTTGCAATTGGAAGTGGATATGCGCTGGACCTATTATCTATTCTCGCGTGATGTAACTTCTTACTATGATGGCATATTGAGAAACTTACTCGAAAGAGGAGAGCCAGTAGATAATCACGAGGAGGAATTGATGCTACAGAAGATTCAAAGGTTTCTGTCTCCTTTACTCGAGATGCAAGCATTAATATCCCCCATTTTAGTTACTCAGGCAGGATTGGATTACGGTGATTCTATTGTCGAGTGTAAAATACATATTCCTACTGAATTATACAGAGATGGCATGACCCTGGATAGCCAATGGGAACTAATAATTGAACTAGAAAAACTAGGATTTTATATTCAATATGTTGACACTCTAATTATGCAAACTGTCGAAAAGTTCCAGCTAGCGTGTTTTCATAAGGTTAAGTTCAAAAAAATTTCTTTAAAAGAGATTTTGCTTCATTTACACAAGAGAGTCGATATAGGAGCTGTCTTTTGGAAATTACGTAGTTTACTGTCTGAGTATCATGAAATTGAAAAAGACTTTGAGTTTAACTGTGCTCAACAAGCTGTTTATGATGATATTAAAGATTCATTGAAAGTATTGTCAGAGATTTAGCCGAGTTGAGGACCCAACATACTTAGGATATTTGAAACATGCTGATGAATGGAATTAATAAATCAATCCTTGAGATGTTTTCTTGCATAAATTTCCTAATTTTCATTCATTTCTCGAGTGTAAATTCAAATATTTTGGAGTTAGACAAACAACAAGTCATATTGGAACATGAAGAATTGAAGGCTCTACTCATGAAATATCGGAGCCAAAATAGCTAAGTAGAAATGTTTTGTATTTAAAACATTGTAATCAAATAGAAGTTTGAATCCTGTAGATGAATTGTACCTTTTAAACTGATATTCAGTCGTTCAGCAAACTGCCAAAAAAGTCACGTCAAAGGTTTTAGTGTAGATATGATATATGTTGATATTTTAGTTGAATGTAGATTGCGCCACTGCTCTATTTTCTGTTATTTTTATTAAACATTCCCTCTATATACCAATCATTATAAATAATCTAACTAACACATGTAAAAAATTCAAGCTATATATAAGTCCATTCACAAATGTCAAGATCCACTTGACATATCATTAACTAGATTTAAACCACCATTGGACCAAAGAATTCCAATTTTGGTTCAATACCTTTTTCGGTTAAACCCGCCTTCATTGCAGACATAAATGCGACTGGACCTAATAAATAGACTTTACCTTGAATTAATTTCAAGTCGGTTTCGTCAATCATTTTGAATTTGACTTGGTCTATAGGGTCTTGTAAATCAGAAACATCGGTGATATATTCAACCACGGTGAAGTTATCATATTGTTTTTTCCAAGCTTTTAAAGTATCGACGAATGGTCTGTCCCCGGTTCTATTCGAGTAGTGTAAGACTGCCTTTTTACCTAAAGGTAAAATGTCTTTCAAAATGGGGATAACTGGTGTGATACCAATACCACCAATGAGGAAATGGTTGACGTCGTTAGATTCTTCGAAAACAAAAGTTCCAGTAGGTGGAGCGACGGTAACTTCATCACCAACTTTCAATTGTTCATGAATAAAAGTCGAGACTTTTCCTAATTTTTTCACCGAGATACGGTAGGATTCATCAACGTTGGAAATGGAGTACGATCTTGCAATGGGGGTTTCTTCACCGACGTTGAATCTGATGGTGAGGTATTGACCAGAAACCCCTGGAGCAATGGTACCATCTACAGGTTTGAAATAAACAGATTTGACATCATTACATTCATCAACCAAGTCGACAACAGTAAAGGCTTTGAAACCATCCCAGGCTTGGGTTTTATAAGCATCATTTTCCATATTGATTAACAATTGTGCCAAGTTACCGTATGCTTGGGTCCAGGCAGCAACGAAAGCAGCATCGGCGGTGGCACCCAATAATTCACCCATGGTTGCAATCAAGGCATTACCAACATAAGGATAATGTTCCGGTTTGATTTGTAAACCAACATGTTTAGTAACAATTTGTTTAACAAACCCAACCAATGGAGTCAAATCGTCAATGTTTTCAGCATATTTCAACAAGGCAAAGGCTAAGATTTTTGGTTGTCTTAAATTTTTTTGATTAGTAGCGTCGAAAAAGATTTTGACTTGAGGGGACATTTCAAACATATTTTGGTAAAACTTGGTGGTTAAAGCTTCACCAGCTTCTTTCAAGATAGGAACGGTGTCCTTAATGATTTGCTTTTGTTCTGGAGTTAATTCTTGAACGGTGTAGATTTCAGTAGATTTAGTCATATTTGCTTGGTGATGAAAAATTACTATGGCTAATTCATTTTTTATTTATAGTTGTCGAATCGTCGAATCGTGGTTAGATCGAATTGTCGTAAATTGGCTGCATTGATCCTGTACGACATTAGCCAATAATCGTCTTCCATTCCTGCTGAGTCAGGTTCCACTGATTTTATTATTGGTTGGATAGATGTCCATTCAATCAGGTGATGAAAGGGAATGATTATTTTTTATGCGTGGTTATGATCCTTTGTCTCAGGAGATCGGTGTGGTCCCAGGCTTAAACCTAATGTATAATGGCACCCAATCTGACTAAGCCCAAATAGACCACCCATTACTGGCTGGAAATTCCGGAGGCATTACCATCCACATGATTCTTCAGATCCATCCCATCGGTCCCATAAATTGCTTCAGGTTTCTTGTTGGAATGTGCATCGACTTTTGCGAGTTATTCCTCGCTACGAATCACCAAAAGAAACTTTTAAAGTTCTTTTTGCTTTCACTAATGAGGACCTATATGCCATGTATGATCCATACTTAACCGATCAAATATAATGACTAAATCGGATTTATTAATTGCGTAGATGTTCTAAAACTGGGTGGTGGATACATTGCAGGTGATTTTTATCAGCACCCTTAAATGCGATTTATCACCCCATTAATCATTTATTAGGATCACCTCTAAATGTGATTTATCACCCCATTAATCATTTTTAGTATGCATTAACAGCAGTTATTTTTATATATATCATGCCATACTAACATATTATCATACTATCATATATATGGTTTTTAAGTAAGTCCTGAGAATTGACTCTCCTTATTACCAGGGAAAACCAAAGTCTCTCCCGATTCAGTATGTATCCACCTACCCTTTGCGTTGTGCTCATGAATATTCTGGGCAGTAACCAACATGTTTCATTGACTCAATGAATTTTTAGTTATATCTCATAACAGTAGGAAGTGTCACTTGTCCTCCGCCTAATAGTAATAAAGTGCTAACTAATAATAAAGTAGGATACTATCTTCATAATTATTGATAATCATTTTGATGTAATGGTTGGTTGATACATTCGTATATTTTGCGCTCGAGGTAGGGTGGCTGCATGAAGCTTATCAATGCCATTGATCTTGCCTGTAATAACGTACCCTGTCGCCTGATTCCACCTTGGGGGTTAGGATTCTATTTATAATCTTATCCGGTTCAATAGCATATACGAAATACAGTTAATATTGTTAAATCAAATCGTATAACCTTCAGGATCCCGATATATATATCATTTATGAATCAATATGTTGGTATATTAGTATTAGCTTGTCTCCCCTCAATTATTGATTCCAGATTCGTATATATCAATGTAACAAACCACCAGGTTTCAGACACCTGAAGGAAGCTATTTCCTATTTCGTGTTAATACCACTAGCAAGGTTTGACTAGAGCATCATGTGAATATTGTCTGGCACTCATTAACATTAATTGGTGGTAAGAATGTAGTAGTGAGCATTTCGCGTGTTGGAATTACAACAATGGTTTCAAATAAAGTTTCTAGATTGTAGCCTGGAGAGAAAGAGAGTATAGAGTTGGTTATATCCTCCTTGGGTTGGTTAAAAAGATACCATTCTAGGTATTCTTCAATGGTGAAAATTGATGATTTTTCCAGAAAATAGAAAAACTAGACCAAAACCAAGAATAGGGTTAGTATCGGGCGGAAGATTGGTGTGTGAATAGATAAAACACCAGGTTTTACAATTCAAGTTTGACACCAGGTGGAATAAAGGAATTCTTCTCTTTTTAGATAGATATGAGATTCAATCTTTATGTAGTTTCATACGTAGCTAGATTATTTACGTTTGTATCAATTTAACCCTATACATTCTAGAAAGGGAAATTTAAAAACTTATCTATTTGACTGTGACTACTTGGTTAATCCCTAACTTCAATTGACAAGACGTAGAATAAGATGCAAAAAAACAATTCTAAAATCAAATCGAGAAACACCATGAATTGAGAGGAATCTTAAATAGTAGAGTACATGACATTGATGGTATTTTATCAACATTGGTTTGCTTTGTTATCAATATCGTTGGTATAACCAGTCTTTTACTGTTTACAATCAATATACACCTTGTGTTATATAGTTAATTAATTTCTGATTCGAATTGGACGAGAGAACAATGACAAAGGATCAGAGGGAATATATTGACTAAGTTACACAATTTTATGATAATATAGGTAGTGTGCTTATAGTTGTTATAAGACCCTAGAAGAAGAAATGAAAAAAAAAGTACAATATTCTTTTGAATCTTTTTGAAATTTACAAATAGAACCTTGGCCTTTTAGTGTAACATTCACCAAGACCGGAATTCATTTTATAACTCTATATTCCACAAAGGTAGTTAGAAAATATCAGTTTTTCACAAAGGTAGTTAGAAGATATCATTTTTACACAAAGACCCTTTAAATATGCACCTCTTAGTTTTGGTAATTGAGAGCTCAAATCAAGGTGTAATATCAACCTGAGCATGTAGATGATAATTCTGAACTTGGTTTTTTCAAATTCCTAGCGGTTCGTGAGATATCTCACTTTTTATTTTTCAATAAAATTTGGCTGCAAAAAATTGGGAAAGTATAGCACCAACCCCTGATGCACCTCTTTGTACGATTTAATGGATTTAGGAAGGTCCTAGGTATTTAAAGAGGTGGATTCCCACTTATTTGCTAGTCTTAATTTCTACTAATTAACAATGTCTTTTACTCAAACTTTAGCTCAAGCTCAAACTTTGATCAATTCATCTGTTAATTCAAACTCCCAAGCTTACTCCAACGTTTCTACTTGGATGAAAGCACCTTTTGAAAGAAAATCTACAAATTTTAGATCTGCTGGTTATTACAAAAATTTGATTGGCTTTCATTATTCAAAAGTTATTGATTTTGACTGCTCTAAAATCACCACTACTGCTCCTGCAATTAGATCATCTTTACCACTTGTACCAGTTCAATCCAATGCTTCCACAGGTTCCACCTCCAGTGTTGTTTCCTCTGTTTTCTCCCAATCTGAAGATAATTGCAATAAGTCATTTGAAGATTTGGCTGAAACTTTATCCAATACAACGGATAACACCAGAGGAAACGTATCTCGGGCTGTTCAATGGTACTTACGTTCCTTAAAAGTTGCCAATAAACCAACTATTGCATCGTTTACTGGACAAAAAATTACCAATGACTATTCTGAATGCTTAATGGTTAATGAATTTTTTGGTATGACAAGGTGTATTGATAGGGATATTCTTGCAGAGGAATTGGTTTACACTGATTACTCTTTAAAAAGGTTTTTCGCTTTGGTTGGTTCATTTAAACATATAGATGAACCATTACTATATGAAGATTATCTTGTTCCAAGATTCTTTGCATTATCTAGAACAAAATCATACCTGGAATTGGAATATAATGCTGCTGCTATGTTATGTCTGTTATGTCACGAACTTAACGATGGTCTGTTTATGTTCGAACAAAATTCCCTTAATGATTTTGCTCCATTTGAAGAACCATCTTCCGAACTACCAGTTTTCAAAGAGTATGGGTTTGTTTCGTTTATATCTTTAGTTGAATCAGATCTTATTGATGATAAACTTAATTATGATTCAGGTATGATAGCTGAATATTTAGCCATGAGAAACAATCCAGTGCCAGAAGAATACATTGATGAACCATTGGTTGATGAGATCTCTCAATTAATTGAATCGATTGTATCTAACGCTGATAATCAAACATGCTTTGATTATTTACCAGAATTTTTAGCATTATCTGAATCTAAAAATCTAGAAGTAAACCAATTTGATTCTTTAATTGATTATTCATTGGCTCAGTTTTTTAAAATGGTTAAATTGGAAACAAGACAGCCAATAAAAGATATGATTTATGAAACAGATATGGTTGGACAGTTCATAATAATGAATGAAACAACGGTTAAGAAGGCTTTCATTTCTCATCAAAAATTACAAAACAATATCCAAAACACTTGGTTTGCCAGAGGTCTGGATGCGCTTCCTCCACACTATCAAGAATTTTCCAAATTTCCACCATGTCAAAGCAGGGACTCGCCAACTGTTGCAAACAGAATGTATTGCAAAATTGGACAAAAAGCCGTTATTAGAAGCTTAAATCCAGAAGTCGAATATCCACCATCTCAAACCAAAGATGTACCAATTGTTTCAGACAAAATCAAACCAAAAAAGGTTCTTCAAAAATCTACAGCTAGATTAAATCAAAAATTCAAATTACCACCATGTCAAACCAAAGATTCGCCAGCTGTTTCAGGCAGATTGCCCTGCAAACCCAAACCAAAAAAGGTTCTTGGAGATATTACTGCAAAAATAAACCAACAATCCAACGTTTCCAGGAATGGAAAACCAAAGCCACGAATTGTTCATACACCGGGACTAATTCGATTGATGGATTAAAGCAAAAACAAAAAAGCATAAAAAAACATCAAAAAGCAAAAAAACAATATAAAATCCAAAAACATTAAATTCAAAAACAAAAAAACATAGCAACATCTTTTCAAAAAACAAAAAAAAACATTATAAAACCAAAATGATAAAAAAATGATAAAAACCCTGAACTTTGAATGAACAATAAATCGCAATGAAATCATTGTGTCTGATTATTCATTAATCAGAATATTGATGACATTTCATCACCGTATATAGGTATATAGATTTCAATACACATTTAGACTTTTCGGAAACAATTGTATCAGACATAATTCACTATCTCTTGTTACACTAGCAAGTATTGATTCAGAGCGTCCTTAACCCAATTTTGCTACCTGTAGTTTATTAGTCCCATAAACCCGAATGCGGAGTGTGAGATATGTGCTACAATGTCACCTAAACCATTGATTCTATGGATCACATCTCTGAAATAACTTGAACACCATCTCACTTCATAGCAACTATTCAAAATAATGTCAGGCGATTAAGTATTCAGCATTTATTCGCAAACAAGAAGAGCCAATACTAATACCACCGGCCACACCCTGTATTAGGTTTACTAATAGATCATTTCCCTACTTCAGATAGGAAAAAAATTCAACTTAATGGGGAAATATGGTTGCAACTCATATCTCTTATAATAACCAAAATTAGCAGGTTGAAGAATTTATTCATAATTTATACTACTACTTCATATTTATTTCAGCTGGGACTAGTTTCAATCCATGAAAGCACGTTTGTGGAACAATTGTTCAAACCTAGGTTTCATTGGAAGTTGCAGGAAACTGTTGAATTGCTAATTATTGTGCGGCTGGATATAATTTTGGCTCAAATTTACTACCACGGTAGTAAAATCTGAAGCTATCAAGAAGAAAAGAATCAAGGAGAGAATCAAGAAGAGAATCAAGTAAAAAACTTCTAACACGAAAAGTCAAAACAGTGAAAACATCTAATATCAATCAACCAAGGAAACAAATTTTGTTTTTTACTAAAAATGTGTTAAATTTTCCACTTTTGACCAAAATATACTAAAAAAATATTGAAATGAAACGGCCAAAGTAGAAAGATTTAGCTTTGTCAAAATAAGTGTAGATTCCAACAGCTATTACCGTTGTAGTACTGACAATTGGTTATTTTTACTCCAGAGATTACAGCAAGAGATAGAAGATGCATATATTAGTGCGTGTCATGTACTCCCTTTAGAAGCTTCGAGCCCATGGTCTCAATCAAAGAGAGAAATTGTTATAGAAGCGTCTTGGTTACTGTATAAATGTAGATAGCTATGTTACAGTGGGCTTACAATTACACCAATGTTCATTATAATATCATTCACAGTTTTAACTACATGCTTTTTTTTACTACATGTTCAAGATCAAAGATCTAGACACTTAAACTTAGGATGAGGTTAACTTATCTGTAGATAGTTTGCTTAAACAACGTATACCTCTATCTGGATCATAAAATATGGTTTGTCCTCACTCTAATAGAAAGGTAAACATAATCCTCATAAACCCGAATAAAATGATTTATACTAGATTGAACAACGGGCGTCTTATACTAACAAAACCAGAAACAAAACCATTCAAGAACCAACAGTTATTGTTTCATTTGAATCATGTCAAAATTGATCAATTCTCACAATTTCAACAGAGTGGTTTTCACATCAAAAAACTCCAAATTGAAACCAATTTTCAACCTAACATCACTTACACCCTATAAAACTCTATACCAACCCACTATACTCTTCAATTCCTCCTCCATTGATCATTAAAATGTATTTGAAGTTTTTTTGCTAACAAAATTCAAGAGTTACCCGGATCTCATTTTTTTTCATTCTAACAACCAACAAAAGAATCACCACCAAATAGTGAACACTATTGATTTCAATCAAAGTTAAAAGCATCAATCTATATTTGATAATCTCCATTATCAAGTATGGTTAAGGAAGAAGAAGAAAACGAGATCCGTGATGATGTTTCCGATCAAAACAACGATTCTGAAGGTGATGGTGACGATGTTGTCGACTCCTCAGACGAAGAAGATGAAGAGGACGACGAGAAAGCGATCCTAGAGGAAGGGGCAGGTTTCGTTGTTGCTGACGATGAAGAGGAAGTACGAAGCAGGAAGAGACGGAGAAAGGAGAGGAAGGAAGAAAGAGCACAAGAACAAGTTGACGATGGATTGGATGAAGATGATCTCGAATTGTTGTTGGAAAATTCTGGCCAGAAACCAGCATCTAAACCCGGTAAGTTGAAACGATTGAAACGTGCTCAAAATGAGCCAGTAATTGACGAAGCTAATGATTTAAATGATGGAATGCAGGATAAGCTCCCTCAAACTAATGCTGGTTTGAGTAGTATGTTTTCTGACGGAGAAGAAACTGGTGAAGTTGAAATTGATGAAGATCAGACTGGTGAAGAGCGTAATATTTTAGATGAATTCGGCGATTTCATTGAAGATGATGAGTTTTCTGATGAAGACGAACAGCAACAACATCAAATAAGACAACAGCAGAGAACCACTAAAAAGAAGAAGGGTCCACGGTTAGATACGTCTAATTTGTCCAATGTCGATCGTGAAAGTTTACAGCAATTGTTTGAAGTGTTTGGTAACGGTGGTGAATACGAATGGGCTTTGGAGGCTCAAGAATTGGAGGATGAAGGTAATGGTGAAAACTTGGAACCTACTTCCTTAGATGAAGTGTTTGAACACGCCGAATTGAAAGAACGAATGTTGACAGATGACGATAACTTAATCCGGATAATCGATATTCCAGAAAGATATCAAAAATACAGAAACAACTTGAATTATATCGACTTGGAAGGCGAAGAGTTGCAAAACGAACGCGACTGGATCTCCAATATCTTATATTCAGAAAAGAAAGGTATATTAGCCCCCTTTTTAGAATCGTCATTCAAAGTTGCCGTGGGTAAAGTCGTCGATTTTATCTCGAAAGATGCTTTTGAAGTCCCATTTATCTGGACCCATCGTCGTGATTTCTTATTACATTCAGAGGAAGTCAAAAATGAAGACGGCTCCATTATTCAAAACGACGTCCATAAATTATTATTTGAAGATGATTTGTGGAGAATTGTCCATTTGGATATCGAATACCATTCGTTATACGAAAAGAGATTGAACATGGAAAAATTAATTGACGCATTAAATGTCGACGATGATTTGTTGAAAGATGTCAAGACCTTGGACACAATGGTGGCCATTCAAGATATTCATGATTACATACAGTTCAACTACTCTGCTAGATTAAGAGAGTTAGCTGAAGCCGAAGTTAGTGATGAAGCCAACAAGACAACCAAAAAGCAAACTAGATTTGCCTTGATTGAAAGAATCAAAGACAATATCATTTACGATGGTGTTAAAGCTTATGGTATTTCCAGTAAACAATTTGGTGAAAATGTTCAAGATCAAAGTTTGACTAAATTTGCCAATACTTACAGAGTACATGCCACTGATGATCCTTTGGAATCACCTTCGGAAATTGTCGAAAGATTGATTGAAGATGATGAAATCTTGTACAAGGACTTGAAAACAACCAGAGACGCCATCAGAAGAACATTTTCTGAAGAAATCTTCCATAACCCAAGAATCAGAGCTGAAGTTAGATCCACGTTCAAAAACTTTTCTTCGGTAAGTGTTGCAATTACCGATAAAGGTAGAGCCACAATTGATAGCCATAGTCCATACGCCGACCTTAAATATGCTATCAATCGTTCTCCAAGTGACTTGGTCAGCAACCCAGACGTTTTCTTAAGAATGCTCGAAGCTGAATCAGCCGGTCTTGCAGTTGTCAAAGTTGAAACCAAGGATTACGAGAATTGGTTCAATTGTATATATAAATGTTTGAAATCGGACGGTACTTCTGATATTGCTGAACAATGGAACGAAGAAAGAAAATTCGTCTTGAAATTAGCATTCAAAAAACTTTGTGGAATGGTTTCCATGAATACAAAGGAAGATTTACGTCGTGAATGTGAAAGATTGCTTGCTGGAGAAGTTCGTAGAAGATTTTTGGGTAAAGTCGATCAAGCACCATTTACCCCATTTGGTTTCGATAAAGGTACTAAACCTAACGTTCTTGCTTTAACATTCGGTAAAGGTGATTATGATAGTGCCGTCGTTGGGGTTTTGATTAAGGAGTCAGGTAAAGTTGATGACTATTTCAAATCAGAGAACAATCCAACTAGAGATCGCGAAAATGAGGACCAGTTCCATGGTCAATTGAAGGAATTTTTTGATAAGAACTTGGAATACTCAAAACCAGATGTCATTGTTGTTTCCGGTTTTAACGCAAACTCTAAAAGGCTTTTTGATATCGTTAAAAGATTTGTGGAACAAAACAATATCACGGCAAACGTCGATGATTTACCAGATGCTCAAGATGTACCTTTGATTTCGGTCATTTGGGGCCAAGATGAAACGGCCAGATTGTATCAAAATTCTGAGTCTGCCAACAGAGAATTTGCCGACAAACCTTCGTTAATCAAATACTGTATCGGTGTTGGAAGATACACTCAAAATCCATTGTTGGAATATGTTTCATTAGGTGAAAATATACTGTCATTAAACTTCTTTGACTTCCAAAAGTTAATCCCAACTGATATTGTGATTGAAGCAATTGAATCAGTTTATGTGGACATTATTAATATGGTGGGTATTGATATCAATGAAGCTGTGCGTAATCCTTACATAGCACAATTGTTACCTTATATTGCTGGTTTGGGTCCACGTAAAGCTTCGGGATTGATCAGAAACATTAACAACAAATTAGGATCAACTTTAGCCAATAGAAGTGATTTAATTGAAAGTGAACTCACCCCTGCTAATATCTTTATCAATTGTTCATCGTTTTTGAATATTCCATATGAAGAGAATTCTGCTGTTCGTGATGCCTCTGTTGAATTATTGGATGCAACTAGAATTCATCCAGAAGATTATGACTTGGCTAGAAAGATGGCTGCCGATGCTCTTGATTTAGATGAAGAAGATATGGCCCATGTCGATGAACAAGGTGGTATTATTTATCAATTAATGCAAGAAGGTGTCAATAAAGTCGATGATTTGAATTTAATTGCTTATGGTAAAGAATTAGAAAGCAAGTTTGGCAAAAAGAAATATGCTACTTTACAAATTATCAAGGAAGAACTTGTGAATAATTTCGAAGAATTAAGAAGATCATTCCATTTATTAGACAATGCAGAAGTGTTCCAAATGTTGACAGGTGAAACAGGAGAAACCTTTTCAAGAAATATCATTGTCCCAGTAAATGTTGTCAAAGTTGGAAAGAGTTCTCAAGATTATCAGCAACCAAGAATAAGATTTGCAAAAGTTGTTACATCATCACTTATAAATGGTAATGTCGAAGAAAAGCATATTCCTCATGGTTTGGATTTGAATCAAGGTGATGTTGTGCAAGCAGTTATTCTTGAAGTGCTTTATGATGCTTTTAGTGCTAATTTCAGTTTATTAGAAGCGGATATCAAGAGGGCAATGATGCCACGATTCATCAAGGAAAGAGGTAAATGGGATTTCCATGCCGAAGAAGAAGATTGGAAGAATGAAAAAGCCAAAGAAAGAGCGGCTCTTGCAAAAACAAGAAATGTCCAGCATCCACTTTATCACAATTTCAACTTCAAACAAGCTGAAGAATTTTTAGCTCCTCAATCAGTCGGTGATTGTGTGATTCGTCCGTCATCCAAAGGCTCGAAATATCTAACTGTTACATGGAAAGTTGCCAACAATTTATTCCAACATTTATTAGTTGAAGAAAAAATCACTGATGGTATTAAAGAATATTTAGTTGATCGTAAGCGTTATGCGGACTTGGATCAATTGATTTTCCAACATATCCAAGCCATTGCCAAGAAGGTCAACGAAATGACCAGAAACACAAAATTCCGTGAAGGTACATTGAATGAAGTTAATGAATGGTTAGAATCATATACTAAAGCCAATCCAAAGAGTTCGGCGTATGTTTTCTGTTTTGATCATAAATCACCTGGTAGTTTCTTATTGCTATTCAAGGTTAATATGAACACACCTGTTAGTACATGGCACGTTAGAACCGAGGTGGACGGTTACAATTTGAAAGGGTTTTCTTATCCAAACATGCTTAGTTTGTGTAATGGTTTCAAACAAACCTTCAAGTCATTTGTATCGAATTCGAAAGCAAGACCAGCCCAACGTCCACAGCAAGCAAATTACTCAGCTTGGTAATTGCCAGGACATTGACTTCAGTTCGTTTTAGTATTTTAGGGACGCCCCGTTGATTATGAACGATTCAACTGGCGATAAAAAAATAAATATTGTATAATTAGTAATCTAACAAAAACAAAACTAGTAGAAATAAATATATATAACAAGACTAATGTTCTCTTTTACTGACTTTCACTTTCGACCTGAAACTATCACCATCGACATACGCGCCCATTAACCACCTATCACCACCGTTGGAATCATCAAATTCCATTCTTGAGTGTAAGACTCTTCTATTATCGAAGATGACACAGGTACCTTCGGGTGTTTTAACCTTTAATTGGTTTTTGGGGTCATAAATGAATTTTTCAAAGATCTCCAACCCTCTTAAGAAATCGCCAAATAAATCAGGTTCTGGAACAGGAGTCAAGACAGATGGATTATTGCTGCGTGGAAGACGTTTAGCTATATCTTGTTCGAACGGACCTTGGAAAGGAGGCGAGTAGTTCACTTCTTTGATTTGGGGAATCCTTTGTGAACCGTAATTCACTTCAACAATTGTTGGTCGTTTATAATAATAATGCTCGCCATTATTATTGTAGTGGAAAGTGACGGGAACTTTGGTTAGGGCGTAATATGCATTAGGATCAGTTTCACGAACATGCTCAGCAGCCAGAAACGAATCAGCAAAGATATTTTCGCCTCCCAAGGTTGAATTTTGGATTGCGTGTAGTAACTGTAAACCCGGGGGAGATTCATAATAAAGCAAGTCCATATGTAAGGGCAAGAAAACATTAGTGTAGGCGATATTTTCCGCTTCTTTTTTATTCTTTACGTCAAACAAAGTGCCATAGAATGTCTTCTTGATATAACCGAATTTCTCGGCCAATTTAGCTACCGGCCACTGTCCCGAGTTGTCTTCATTCATTTCGGTTAGTGTTGGGTTTGGACACTTGTTGATGAAGGCCAAACCATACTTGTTGAGGTTATCCACCGTGGAATTGAAAGAAACGTCTAGATAAGCATCATAATCCACGTGTAAATTCTGGTCTTTGATTATATCATTATCCCAGTAAACTTGCTCTTCCATGAAATCTTTCACCTTTATTGGGTTCGAATACAAATTCAAGAAAGATTCGGGATATACCGAAGTGTGTGGCTTCCCTCTCGAGATCCATTCAACATTTAAAGCATCTTCATTATCTTGATTAATCACCGACACCGATTTCACTTTCAAATCTTTAGCAATTTGACTTGTAGTGAATAATTTTTGCTTTGAAAACTTATCTACAGACTCTGGGGAAGTACATGCATCTCTTAAAAAGACATTATTGAATTGTATATCTTTATCATTATCCAAATTCACCGTAATGTTGGTATCATCGAACTTAGCGACTCTGATGGAATATAACCGAGGAAGATTCGGGAACTGAGCAATATTAGTAAAACGACTGCCTTTTATCCTACCTATACTCTTTAGCATTCTTGTGTAGCAACTGTTCTAAAATAACCAATATTATCTATATGAAAATTCCCCAGATTTCAATTGCGCTCTAAGCGAAAAAGCAATCATTTAATTTGTTAAATATCAAATCAAACAAAAAGAATGGTAACCTTCACAATTACAGCATATTTGAAAAGACCATAACATACTAAACCACCTTCTAATCATAATATATCAAAACCTACTCACTTGAATAAGAAACTGGACCGGTAATAATTCTTTTTTTAATTTTTGCACTCACACGCCGAGTGCACACAAAAACTCGTAAAATTTCACCACCAGGAATCGGGTACTCTGGCCGAGCGGTCTAAGGCGCCAGGGTAAGGTCCTGGTCTCTTCGGAGGCGCGAGTTCGAATCTCGCGGGTATCAATATATTGGTACTAATTAAACCAGCGATTTCTTTACCACAATTTTTTTGTCAACTGAATATAGCTGATACAAACCAATCCAAAAGTATGGTTTCTGTAGTTGTAATGGAATGCTGGTTATTTGTTAAAACCATCTCGTGGCATGAAAATACGGTTGAAAAATACGGTAGCGCGAATTGATTTAATTTGTCTATTTTTTAACTAACAAACAAGTAATAACTTAATATTGAAGTATATATACTCTATTTGTATATACTCTATATCTACACTCTACTCCTTACCATTCCCCACCCACTCTCTGTTTATCATTTGTTGTTGCAGAAACAATAGAATAAAAAGTATACGCGTAGAAAAAAAATACCAACACTCATAACCAGTCAGATTTCACTAACAAAAGATTCTAGTTGGGAAGATTGTTGGTGTTGCTAGATCAAGTATACGCTTTTAGAGGGTGTATTAGTGGCATTTTATCTTGTTTTATTACTTCTATATATAGTAAAGAAGTGTTGGTTTCATATTTGGTGATAAAATAAGGGTGTTTTCATATTAATATATAAATCTTTTGGTTGTTTATAATGTCTACGAATAAGAGGCTCTATTCCTTGGTCAACAAACCTCGGCTACCACTACAGGAGACTTCATCTAACATTCCATCGCCCACATTAAAGAAACAGAAACAAATTGGTGTACCTGCCGGTGTTATTCAGAATGTTGATTTGAAATATGAAGAGAAAGAGATAAATGAAGAAGAAAAACCTAAACCTAAGGTTGCAAAGTCTGGGAGACTTCAAGGGGAGGAATTATACAATTGGCAGCAGTCTTGGCGCAAAATTATGAAGGAATCAGTAGTGTATTTCGAAGGTATTAAAGAATCTAATCCTATACAATTGAATGAGTTCAAGAAAGCGTCACGTAATTTGAAGTCAATAGGTTGTGATATAACTCCGTTTTTTGATAGTAATGTTACCATAATCATATCTAGAAGGTCATTCAATGCAGCTAAGAGTTATCCCGCAAATGATATTTTCTCCAATGTTAACCATCACAAGATTAAGGTGTGGGATTATGATAAAGTGTTTCGGTTCTTGAAGAATTTGGGAATAAATGTTGATGATCCTGTTCCTAACCCAATATCCAGTACTAACAAAGGTAACTTATCCACACTACTTAAAGATGAAAAAATCTTTGGCTCTACCGACCGTGATCCCAATGCCAAGCGTGACGATTTGCATTATTTGGAAAAAAACTATGTCTATGTGTTTGATTTACAACAGAAAGTTAGACCCATCGCTGTTCGTGAATGGAAAGATGATTCTTATCCCACCATGAACCTCTCACTTGATGGAAAATGCCCTTTCATCCCTGATGGCAACGATAATTCTGAGCGCAAGAAGGCAAGACGACAACAGAAGTTTGAAGCTACAAAGGAATACCGTGACTTGTTACAGCACGCCACCACCAGTATCATCAATAATATCAAACATACTTCTATGAGCCACGGCTTTGCTGGCGCCTCAACCTCAACCGATAAAATCGATGATGAAGTAACAATTATACAAAATTCACTGGAAGTAGAGCAAAATAAAGAAACTGGAAATGTTGATATTGGCGACGAGGATGATTTCGATTACTA
Source organism: Candida sp. Y128-05E (assembly GCA_037042355.1). Lineage (NCBI taxonomy): Eukaryota > Fungi > Ascomycota > Pichiomycetes > Serinales > Debaryomycetaceae > Candida > Candida sp. Y128-05E. The sequence goes on along the minus strand of JAXQKE010000022.1, from coordinate 71,727 downwards.
TGCATTCAAACAACCGACCATACCTAACCTAACCCGAGCCTCCTCATGTGTCAATGCGTCCAACTCAAGACAGTTTGATGTGTTTGCTTCGGGCTACAATGGAGCTTCCAACGCATTGTCTTTCGGAAGTTCCAATTTACATAGCAATTCTACATTACAAGGCGGCAATGGCCTCGGCCCCATGATCTCCCAAGTTCCATCCAAAAATATCAACAACTTAAAACGAAGAATCATCATCAAAAAACAACAGGAATTACAACAACAGTCGACCAAAAAGAAGGAAGAATTCAACCCTGGATATTGTGAGAATTGTCGTGTCAAGTATGATAACTTCCACGATCATATTGTCTCGAACAGACATAGGAATTTTGCATCTGAAGATCGTAACTTTAAAGATATTGATGACTTGATCAATACCTTGGAAGAAAGCAAATCATTAGGGTTTCTCGTATCCAATGGGGAGAGTATGTAAAATATTTTTCATCCCCAAAATCATCCCTGAAGTCATGAAGAAGTGTGTGAGAGATCACCCATAGCATGGTTAACTATATATCATCTAATACTCGTATAGTTTCCAATCTAAATTGCATTAATTATCAACTCTTTGTTTTTTGTAGATTTCCATTCGCAGCCAGAGAAAAATCTCATTTGCTGCAGATGAAGTTGTAGTTGAATATGATTGTTTCACAGAGAATGCTAAGGTCTAATAAAGCTATGGCTAGCCAGCTTCGGTATTATTCAGATTTCTTGAGTAAATTACCTCGAGTCGGGGGAGGCGGTATCTCAAGATTTGCAAAGAAACCAGTATCAAAACCAGTTCCAGATGCACCAGTAACATCAAATCCAGTTAACAAGGTTAACAAGGCCAAAAAACCTAATACACAACAACAGAGACCCCAAGGAGGTAAACAAACCACTTCTGGAAACCGATTTGCTAATTTGTATCAAAATGGCAAGAAACCAAATCAAAATTCAAACAAGCCCAAATCGGAAGCAGATATAGAACGAGAGAAGGCCAGCGCATACTCTGCTATGAAGAAAAACATACAGAGAAAGGATAATAACTATAGTCAAAACAATACTAAAAATACTGGATCTAAAAAAAGTACAACCAAGAAACCAGTTGCTTCAGTCAAAATCAACATACCTCCATTTATTTCCGTTTCCAATCTTGCTACAATCATGAATGTACCACTTGCTGATGTTTTTAAGAAATTGGAAGGGTTGGGATTTGAAGATATAAGACACAATTATATTTTAGATCGAGAAAATGCCAGTTTGATTGCCGATGAGTATAATTTCGAAGCCATCATCTCCGAAAACGAATCAGATGATTTGTTTCCTGCTCCAGTGAAGGAGGAGCTCTTGAAAGAAAGACCCCCAGTGGTTACAATCATGGGTCATGTCGATCATGGTAAAACAACCATTCTTGATTATTTAAGAAAATCTTCAATTGTCGATCAGGAATTTGGGGGCATCACCCAACATATTGGTGCCTTCTCAGTGTTCACCCCAATTTCCAAGAAGAAAATTACGTTTTTGGATACTCCGGGCCATGCTGCGTTCTTGAAAATGAGAGAAAGGGGGGCCATTATCACCGATATTGTTATCCTTGTTGTTGCTGCAGATGATTCAGTCATGCCGCAAACTATTGAAGCCATCAAACATGCCAAAAAATCTGGGGTTCCCATCATTGTTGCTATCAACAAATGTGATAAACATGATGTTAAGATAGATAAAGTGTTAGCTGATTTGGCTGGCCATGATATAGATATCGAAGATTATGGTGGTGAGACCCAAACCGTGAAGGTTTCGGGTAAAACTGGGTTGAATATGGATAAATTGGAAGAAGCGGTTATCACCTTGAGTGAAATGAGTGAATTTAAAGCTGAAACCAACAACATTCAAGCCGAAGGTTGGATTATTGAGTCACAGGTGGTGAAAGGAATGGGAACCGTTGCTACAGTCTTGGTCCGTAGAGGTACATTGAAAAATGGTGATGTCATTGTTGCCGGGAACACTTATTGTAAGATCAAGGGGATGAAAGATGAGCATGGTAAGCCCGTCAAATCTGCCGGACCTTCAACACCAGTACAAGTATGGGGCTGGAAAGACTTACCCGATGGTGGTGACCAGATTCTTCAGGCCAAATCTGAAAAACTCGCCAAAGAAGTTTGTCAAAATAGAATCACCAGACAGAAGGAGAACCAAGCTGCGCGTGATATTGACAGTATTAACCAGAAGAGACAAAATGAGATTGAAGAGAGTAAAAGACAAGACAAGATCAATCAAATGAAAGCGGCTGGATTAGATGCCAGTGAGCTTGAACTAGATGAGACCAAAGCTACAGTCCAGGTAAATTATTTGATTAAATCGGACGTTTTTGGATCTGCTGAAGCCATCAAGGAAAGTATCAATGGAATGGGTAACGATGAAGTCAAATCTGTTGTCGTGACTCATGAAGCTGGACCTCCAACTGATTCCGACATTGATTTAGCCAAAACCTTGAATGCCACTATATTTTGTTTCAATATTAAAGTTCCCAAACCAATTGCAGTGAAAGCCGACAAGGAAGGGGTTGAAATTATCGAACACAATATTATTTATCGATTAATCGAAGATGTAACTACCAAATTGCAATCGCACTTGAAACCAAGAATCGAAATTAAAACTTTAGGTGAAGTGGAAATCAAAGATGTCTTTGAAGTCACTATACGTAAGTCCAAAGTGAGAGTAGCTGGTTGTAAAGTCGACAACGGTGCTATTAAGAAATCATCTAAGGTTAGAGTTATCCGAAAGAAAGAAGTTGTGTTTGATGGTGGATTATCGTCTTTGAAACATGTTAAAGATGATATTGCTGAAGCAAGAAAAGGCAATGAATGTGGTATTACCTTTGATCATTGGGACAAGTTTGAAGCTGGAGATAAGATTGAAGTGTATGAAACAATAGAACACCAGAGATTCTTATAGAATGTATATATTGTATATGTCATGTAAATATAAATAAATTTAACGTAAACGTTGGAATAGAAAGGAAAATAGGACGTATAATGTCCTATAATAACTATTGTAGTTATAATGTATGGTTTTGTAGATAACTTTTGTTATATGTATAGTTTAGATAGATATCATCGCACCTAAAAATTGACGATGAGATTGGAACCAATATATCAACATGTCTTCCCACGATGAATATTCCTCTGATGAAGAGGAGTTTGAAGAAGGAGTACACCAGTCTGTGGTTCATTTGGGGTTCATAGATGCACCAATAACTGAAGAAATTGAAGATAGTCCTACGGTTGAAGATACGTTTCTTGGAGGTAAACCAATCTGGTTCCATGACCAATCTCCACCAAACGAGCAAATGTTAACCTGTGGGAATTGTCACAAGAAAATGGCATTGTTGCTTCAAGCATTTGCTCCATTGGAGAATGAATTATATGATAGAATAATTTATGTTTTTGGATGTAAAAATACTATCCAATGTTCTAAGAAAACTGGCTCTATCAGAGCCATCAGAGCTATAAGCAAAGATCCAAAGAAGGTTGCTCAATTGAAGTTACAACAGGAACAAGAGTTGAAGAAATTGGAAGATGAAAAGTTACAAGAAGAAAAGAAGAAGGAAATTACCAAAGATTTGTTTAAGAATGATAGTGCTAATGCCAATCCATTTGGGAATGCTAGCAACCCATTTGGAAACCCTGGGAACCCATTCAACAAGCCTGCCAATCCATTTGAGAAGAAAGTTGAAAAACCAACTGAAAAGCCATCTGAAAAGCCAACTTACGCCGATGTTGCTACCAAATCTGCACCAAAACAAAGCAAACCCAAATCAAATCCACCAGTAGACTTACCAGAGTACCTTGGCTCATTTGTTTATGTCGAGCAAGAGAAATTAAAGAAAATATCACTTGAACCTGAACTTGAGAAGTACAAACACTTGATAGATAATGCCGATGATAAAGACGATGAAGCGTTACCTGCATCTGGAGGATTGGACCCTAGAACTGCCAAGATCTCAAGCATGCTCGATGATCCATACTTTGAGAATTTCTCGAATACGGTTAAACACAATCCCGGTCAAGTTTTACGATACGATATTGGCGGCAAGCCATTGTTATACAGTGGCAGGGACGAAGTGGCCAAGTTGTTCACCGGAGAAGAAAGTTTAGTACCTAAACCAGGCTACAATCCTTCATCCACCAGACAATTTGAATTACAATTAATGCCAAAGGCAATTATCGATTTAGAACAAATCAATGATGATAATACCCAAGTGGCAGATATCTTGAACGGTATGTCGTGGGGAACCATCATTGTATGTACTGATAAAGAAGACTACATGCCCGAATTTGACGACAACCATGTTGGTTATATAGAAGAATACTGCGGAATTCAATGGGAAGAAAGCGTGTAAGAATTAGTTTGAATGTACGAAAACACCTGAAACCACCTTGACACACGGTTGACGTGTAACGTAGTGTATATTGTAGGTTGTAAACCCCCTTTAAGCTCTACGTTTTACTTGGTTATGTTCTAATTATAGCAAGGGTGCAAAATGATTTTTTTCTCGATGTTAGATTTAATCTTTACATGATTACTATAGTAACTAAAGAACTTTTTTCACATTTTCTTATTTAATCCTAGCTTTGTAGAGAAGGAAGTTTAAAGATCACTATGTTTGGTTAACCCTATGTAGTAGTTATCTGAAACTTTACTAAACAATGTAACAAATTGATTTTTTTTCTTCATAGCCTTCAGGTACGCATTCTTCGGAATCTACGCATTTCATCATGATGCATAGTCAACATTTTAAATTGACGATTTTCTTGATTTGCTTACTTAAGTTTGGTATCATCTGAGGCTTTACTAGATCAGAGAGTGTGCATAGACATTAAAGCATATTTGGCTACTTTTCACAATTTGAAAATTGTTTAATTTGGTTAAATTTGATTTAGACGCTGAGTATGAATATCAATGATTCGAGTTCGGAAGATGAACAACGGTTCACGTCGAATATCCAGTTACCCAAATTGCATTCCAAGAAACCCAAGACTTCCAAACCTAAGGTTCCAGGGAAGAAAGCTGTGAGGTTTCCTGATTTACAAGCTAATCGTGATACAATTATCTCGAGGAACTCTTCGGCTACAAATAATCTGTCTGATGATGATGAGTTTCTGTTACCAGAGAGATCGCAGATTGATATAAATTTACCTAAATTTGGGTTTAATCCGGAAGATATAAGGTCTCCACAAGAGTCTGAAGAGAGTGGTGATGATTTAAGCTCGTCAGATAAAGATGCTGGAGCTACGGCGAACTTTTCTGACTCTTCAGATGAAGAAGTCCATGAGCTACCGACAAATGTGTTTGAAGAGGCAACAGATGAAATTAATATAAATGGCCAATCGCCTACTAAGAGTACCCCTTCAATACCCTCGGCTTTCAGACGAGGGTCTTTACAGTCATCACATTCAAAAGGTTCCCAACAAACTCATGATTCTGGAGGCCATGGGTCCAAATTGAAAGGTATACTTCGAAAGATGTCCTTAGCCGATCAAAACTATGTCCCTGGCTATGGCCACGATCAACCCTCGCAATCACAATCTGATACGTTTATGGGGAAAATCTTCTCCATGTCGGGTGATTCTGGGGGGTTAAGTGGTGGTGGTTTAGCTCCAGGTGCCTCGAGAATGAATGGGGTTCCAGAAGCGGATGAAGAGCAAGAAGTGGGTATGCGTCCAATGGGCAGCGACGATATAGAAATGACACGATTGGATGTGGAAGATTTATCTGAAACCGCCAGACACTTGATCTCACAACATGTCCAATTACCCGAGTCTAATGTATCTTCAGCAGTGAATAGTGATGATGAGTTGATGGGTCAGAATGATGGAGAATTTGTTAACGCTGATGACCTTTATGTCAATCGAGACGCTCAAAATGACTTATCTTTGCAAGATGATTTTATGTTGGACGATAATGATTACATTGCCCCGCCTTCCAAAGTCCATGCTGGGGTTTTGTCGTCGCTATTGCAGTTGTATCAAAATCCCCAAGCTCAACAATCGGCATCAAGTTTATCAACGTCAAGATTTGACGATGAAACGTTATACTCTAGAGCCGCTACAAATGATACTACCAATGCCAAACCATCGAAGTTTGCTTCCAAGGTGATCAATAAAATGAAACGGAAACAGAAGCACTCACGAGAAAGTTCCAATACTACTGAAAACGATTCGGGCTCAGATATGAAACAGGACGATGCTGGGAATCGATTACCGTCTTTTCAAAATGCCAAACCTCGAGCACCGAAGAAGGAATCGAAAAAATCGACGAGCAAAATGAATCGATTGAAGAAAATGAAGAAACAACAACAATTAAGAATCACGGTCCATATAGGTGATGTTTTACAGAAGCAACATTTCATCATGAAAATGTGTCGTGCTCTAATGATTTTCGGAGCTCCAACACATAGACTAGAGGAGTATATGATAATGACGAGTCGAGTATTGGAGATTGATGGTCAATTTATGTATTTCCCCGGGTGTATGCTTGTTTCTTTTGGGGATGCCGCCACAAGAACATCCGAAGTGCATTTGGTGAGATGTAATCAAGGATTGAATCTATCCAAGTTGTCAGACACCCACAGGATCTATAAGCAAGTGATCCACGATTTGATTGGGGCTGAGAAAGCTTCGGAGAAGTTGGATGAGTTAATGAAGACTAAGAACTTACGTCCACCATGGTTGTGTGTGTTGATATATGGGTTAGGATCCGCCGCTGTGTGTCCTTTTGCATTTAGTGGAGGATGGGTGGATATACCTATCGCCTTTGCTGTTGGGTTATGTGTTGGGTACTTGCAATTCTTTGTCTCGTCAATGTCTAATTTATATTCTTCAGTTTTCGAAGTAAGTGCTTCTATTGTGGTATCATTCATTGCCCGGGCAATTGGATCGATTAATAATGGTGATTTATTCTGTTTCTCGGCGATTGCACAAGGGTCATTAGCATTGATTTTACCGGGGTATATTATCTTATGTGGGTCATTGGAACTACAATCGAGAAACTTGGTAGCTGGTGCTGTGCGGATGTTTTATGCAATTATCTACTCGTTATTCTTAGGGTTTGGAATTACCCTAGGGGCAGCATTATATGGATGGATTGATAAAGACGCCGTCACTGGAGACAAAGCCAAAACATGTCAGCATCCATTGGATGATAAATGGAAGATTCTATTTGTCCCGTTATTTTCAGCATCTTTAGGCTTGATTAATCAAGCTAGAATGATACAATTGCCGGTAATGTTGATTATTGCCTGTACTGGATATGTTGGTACATTCTTTGCAGGTAAACATTTCTCGTCCGTTACTGAATTCACTGCGTGTATTGGTGCTTTCATAGTGGGTATCTTAGGTAATTTCTATTCTAGAATATGGAAAGGAATGGCAGTTTCTGCCATGTTACCTGCCATTTTTGTCCAAGTGCCCTCTGGTATTGCATCACAATCGACATTAATTTCAGGTATTGCCAATGCCGATAAAATTACCAATTCCAGTGATACCACTGATACGTCTTCTACAAGTTCTTTAAGTTTTGGTGCTACAATGGTCCAGGTGTCTATTGGGATTAGTGTGGGATTATTTGCAGCCGCGATTGTGGTTTATCCTTTTGGGAAGAAAAGAACTGGTCTTTTCGCTTTATAGATACATTATGAGGAAAGCGAATAATGTAGAGTAAATATATGGTATAAAAATATTATGAGCGAAGCGAATAATGTAATGTAAAGTAAATGATAGTTGGTATTACATTACTCGCTTAACTCATAATCAATATTGAATACAAAAAGAAATCTAAAAAATTTAAACCAACAGAGAAACTGTCTTTGTAAGTAATTTGTAAACATCGTTTGTTTTAAACTTGCTCATCATTTGATTTTAACCTTGGCTGTCTAATTTTGGGTTGTATATATACCTTTCTTCAATATATGTCGTGGAAATGTCGTAAAATAAAATTCGACCTTGTGATTAGAAAATGTCGCCTAACAAATCAGTATATGGCCAGAAGTTTGATAGTGAAGGTGGAATAGATAAATAATGTTACAGCTGAAACAGATATCCAAGTTGCTTTCACAAGGATTAACTCCTACTAGTACTACTGATAATTCACCATTTGCTTCTACAATTGATAATTCCCCTTTATCTATTTCTTTGCTATCTTCAGATGGTATAGCATTAACAACAGTAGTCAATTCGACATTGCTTCAGGAACTCAATTTGAATTCAGATAATCTTAAAATATATTCTTTAATTGGTTATAACTATTTGCATCAACAGTTAAACCAGTTTTATCAAGAACATAAAGATGATAAGGATCAAGAAGAGTTGGTTTCTTGGACGATTATTCAATTGGAGAATAATTTAAAACTTGTGATTCAGAAACTTACCACCGATGCTAATTCTCCTGCATTATATATTATTTTGTTTTACCATAACCAATTTCCCGATGAGATTGCTAAGGCGAAGAGCGATGGTTTGAAGGAAGCGTTGGAGCAGGGGTTGGAAGGGTATTCCAGTTAGAGAAGCTGCACCGAAGGTGTAGCTCTGGGTATTGAACACTAAGTGATCATAAACGGAGTACCCGAGAAGGGAAATATTCTAGAAGGGAAGTGCACCGATGTAGTATTAGGAGTATGCCCCATGTATTTGATACAAATTAACTAAAGAATAGAATAAAGATAAATATGGTGATTAAATCTTAAAATACGAAGCATGAATGAATAGGTAGTCTATCCATCCGAAGGTCTAGTGTTATATATACGAGTACACCGGATACATAGGTATAGTGCTAGATAATGAACTTCACCATTACACGTTGCATTGAGTGCACCAACTCTTTGATTATTACTAATCAAATGGTCGATCTATAGTTCATTTATAGAGTTTAATACTATGTATTATATGAACAAAAATAAACGATATAAAGATGATATAGCGTTATTGCAACCCACCACTCGCTACCCAATTCTGAAGATTGAAGTTCCGAAAGATAGCGAGTATAGCGGTTTTGCAACCTATCATTGCTCTGTGTTTCTACCTTAAATGAAATATTGCAAACAAACGATATAATATGTAGGTATTTACAAATTTACATCCCATTTCTAGAACATAGGTCCAACAATGGCTTCGCTTATGCTTTATTCATCTTTATTTATGTTATTAGGTTTAGCTTTAATGAAGTTATTTTAGATAATATTATCAAGTTACTAGGTATTTACAAAGTATTTTACTGCTATCTATATCTATATTCAATGTTATTAAAACACCTTTAATACAAATGCTGATCATTTTAAATCATTTACTGGTTCTATATCTGGTGTTATATAAATTCACCGTTTATGTTAGATTAGTATTTATTTCGATTATAGCTTAATCTAATAAAAACTATTAAACAACGATCAAATAAAAATCAGGATACCAATATGTATGATGAATGGGTCGCTCATTTTTATAATTATTCGTTTATTCATTTATTTATTTATTTGTTTATTTATAATGACTTATGCAAGATTGAACCATGACCGTGAAAATCAAACCATTAACTCCTGGTTCAATAGTATATAAAAAAAGGTAATGTAAAAGAAAACATGATTTAAAAATTAATAATTTGTGGTAAATTTGAAGTAAAGTATGCTTGGAGGTAGGATGGGAACGGGAAAGTTTGAGAACTTGAATTTTTTTGACGATTTAGCATTGATAGTAAAAGTGTAATCTCATGGGAATAGCGTGATTGATGATATATTTTTTTGAAGATTTTGAAAGTAAAAACAAGAAAATCCTTGATCTGATGAGGTGCCTAGTTTCAGGGAAATTTCCCCACAAAAGAAAATTCAGCGATATTAGCTCATTATTTGATTTTTGTTAATTTTTTCATAGAATAAACCAGGCAAATGTCCCTAACCATATGAAAAGTGTGTGATTTTGATTAACAATGATAATTTTCAAATAATCAAATGAACACGATTAGCTAGATCATCTAATCGTATGAAGAGTTTGCCATAGTATGCTAACAATCAAATCGACAATACCAGCTAGATAATCACTTCATCAATAATCGCTTCGCGATTATCTCATCGCGATCATTTCAAAAGGAGAACATCCAAATCAAGCAATGCAGTTACCCTGATAAAACTTAAAATCTCAATTATTTTCCAAAGTCAGCTTCAAATTTCTAAACATACGTAAATAACTTTTAGTTTAGGTAATCAATCAATCAGAATAGATGGAAAATTCAAGTGAATATTTTTGTAACTTTTTAATAATAGACAATTCATTGGAGATGTAAAACTAATAATGGCTTCGATAAATCACATAAGAATTGCTTCGCAATTCTAATGCTTCGCAATATTTCCAACTGCCAAGCAATAATCTCTTCTTGAATATTTTCTAATCGCTTCGCAATTAGAAAATACGATTAGAAAATAATCAAGTGGTCTGATACCCCTGCGGGGAATCTGCACTATAAATTCACCACATTTACCACCTTTTTCAAAGTATCACAATTCTTTAGATTCATATAAGTATTGCAAAGCAATGCTAATTAATTCATATAAGTATTGCTTCGCAATACTTGTATCGCTTCGCGATTCTGCGATATACGTCAATACTTCAGCCGCTCCGGTGAGGATGATTGCATAAACTGATTGCTAAATGATTGCTCAATAATCGCATAAAATAAACGCATTCAATAATCGCTTCGCGATCATTTTTGCAATTATCTTTGCCATTATTTCGCTTGATCATTGCAATCACTTTGCAATCATTTCCTCATCCTCGCTTTCTTCCTCTTCCCCCTCATCCATCAAGCTTTCCTCATCAAAACTCTCTTCCTCAGAATCATACCAAAAGTCCTCGGCAATGGCATCATTATCAACACAAGCGACAACCTTACTTCTAGCATACCCGCACTCCGCCGAATCAGGTACCACATAATCTTCAGGAATATCCAATTTCGAATTCTCCACCTCTTGCCTAACCTTCTCCTTATAAGCTTCGGGATTCTTTCTCAACTCAACACTAGCATCGATATTAGCGGGACTAGAAACATTGGGATCTTCTAACAAACTAATAATACTAATCAACACTGATTCAACCGTTTGAGCAGGCGTCCAAGTTTCCGAGTCTGGTTCATCACTAGTTGAATCCCCACCTTGGTGAAGAATCGAAATACATAACCTACCATCTCTATAAATATTAGGATGGTAAATACTGGGAGTAAATCTAAAAGTAGGAGGACTAAAAGGGAAATCACTAGGAAATCTCATCTGCCCCTTGAAATAACCACCATAGTACATGGATTCTTGGTTCAAGACCATAAAACCAATGTTCCACAAGAAGATATTATCATCATCCAAAGTGATATTAAAAGAGGGAATACCTTTTTTAGGGTCAGTTAAGTCCTTGTACTGTCTTTGTAAGATGGCAGCAGCTGATTTGGAAGACATGGTGTAAAAGAAGACTTGTTTGTAATTAATAATAAAAGAAATTGCCAGTAGAAAAACAAATTGGTTGATGATTTTTGAGAAAAAGAAAAAATAAAAAAGTCCAAATTATTCAATTACTTCACCGCAAGGTGGAGTAATTGATTAGGAAGTAGTTACAGTAGTAGAAGTAGTTATATTAGTAATAGTTATATTAGTAATATAAATATTAGTAGAAGTATTAGTAATTATAATATTACTCCACCTGCGGTGAAGTAATATTAATACTACTAATAAATAATCACACCACATTTGTCATCCTGAATAGAGAACGTGAAACCAGTGAACCGGAAAAATAATTAAACCACAGTAGGATGATAAAATGAACAGAATAAGAATGTTTTGTTAATCTGGCAACATTGCTAGTAACTATAAGGATTCAATATATTGTAAATATTATAATATACTACTATTTTGATTATAATTAATGTTTTTATGTTACTATAGTAATCCACTTAGATATACACTCTACCGGTTACTATAGCTATAGCTATAGCTATAAATTAACCTCCATTAGTAATAATCTGAAGTAACTGTACCAGTTACTTCTAGCAATTATATTTTCAGTTTCATTTATAATTAATCTGCTAATTATATTACTTGTGGTAAAAAAGTAAATGCTTAAAGATGGTATGAAGAATAAGAATGGAGGGAGTTTAGAATTTAGTTATAACGAATAAGTATTTAAATAAATACATAAGTGTTTAAATAATCTATCGATTATTTAAACACTTATGTATTATGGATTATTATTCATTTGGAAAATTAAATATACTATCTAAATCTATAGATAATTTATCAAACTAGTTAATACATTTTTATATTCAATTAATTATTACCATTCGGTTAATTACCATTACTATTGGAGTATATTCTTTGATTTATTAACTCTAATTAATACTATTTAAACTGATATTTAAAGTATACTATTGGTTTATGTAGTTTAGTTTTCCATCATCTCTATAATATCCAACCTCAATTTATTACCTGTATATTATTCAAAAGCCGTTTAACTGCGAATCGGTTAATAGAGTCTACCTATGCATGCTTTCTTTCGTACGCTACTCTTCCAGCAGGAGTTTGACCTACTACCAGATCTTGGACTTACCATCCTCAGCTCTGATCAAAGAGATTAAACACCAGTTTAAAAAATTATCCAAGAAATTTCACCCCGATTTGAATAATCACTTGCAGGGAGATGAAAGAGAGGTTAATCGTGAAAAGTACTTGCAAATGGTTAATGCTTATGATACGTTGAAGGATGTAAGGAAGAAGAGGGAATATGATGGACAAATTGGAAGAAGTGCTGGCGCTAGCGCCAGTCATTTTGGAACCGCAAGCGGCCCCCGTGAGTGGAATAACCAATACTATGGCGAAGCCAAATACTACTCGAAAACTGGCCAGTCTCAACAAAACTATTCATACATGAATTCGAAAAAACATCGCGCGTACGACCCGACTAATGCCGGTCACCCCAACAATAGCCATTTCCATGGCAGACACAAAAACTACGGGGACCGTTTCGATGTACCCCATTTCGATTACCAGTCTCACTTGGAAAAACTATTGCATCACGAACGGAGACTCATCAATAAATCATTAACCCCGGAGCAACAGGCGAGGATCCTCGCCAATTTGACCAAATCGGGGATTAAACTCAATCAGGAAACCATTACCAAACATTTACTTAGACATGTCCATAATGTGAACCCACAGAATGGACATAGACAGCATACTATGAATCAGGATGTTTATGAGGGTGAAGGGAGTGGGTTGGGGAAAGTGATGTTGGGCGTGGGGGGTGTAATTGGCGGGTTTTTGTTGTGGAAGCTAACCTAAGGTGAACTACACCAAAGTTGTAACTGCACCGCAGGTGTAGTTACAACATAGGTGTAGCTACACGCAGGTAGTGTTAGATAAAACTACACCGCAGATGTAGTTCGTGCCGACGGTACATCTTTAGATTAAACTGTACGCAGGTATAGGAACTACATTGAAGGGAATTCACCCAAGGTCCATTGTTAGCTAAAGGAGTACTAGCATACACCACAAGTGTAATTAACTAACAGGTAATCTACACCGAGGGGGCAAAGGAACTATCCAGGTAGTGTTAGATAAAGGAGTGCACTACCAGTAATACGAAAAGTGCAGTTAACTAACAGATAAACTACATTGCCGGTGTATAAGAACTACACCGCGGACGAACTCGATTGAACTAGATATTTCAATTATATATGTGCTATATATGAAGAAGCACTTCACAGGTGTAATGGCGTGATTACGAGATTGAAAGCATCTGACTCTGCTATATTGAAGAAGTCCCCCACTGACATCATCTATGGTTTCTCCCGGTTTGATTGAGAGCTTGAAATAATGCATCTATGCTGATTGCATTAAATGATTGCCTCCAATAATCGTTTCGCGATTATATCGGTGCTATGACGGGAATTACACCTCACATGCATATACGTTGTGTCTTATAAAGTGGAATAGAAAGCGGCTATCACGGACACAGATCATTCATTTATTATTGGGAAATTGGCTACCATTACACCAAACAGTCGTTGAATATGCTATTTGCGATTACGCTGGGTAACTATACACATTTGCATGGGTATTGAACTATTGATACCAACGAGAAAAATTACCGATATTTGCTAAGATCTACTCGAAGCTGGTACCATTGGTACATTGTATATAGATTATAGGTTCAGGTAAATCGTGGCATATAAATAGATAGCGTTGGTTGATAAAATACACCACTAGGAACTACCATCTCCTGCGATTGTCTCCTCGTCAATACTTCTAATGATTGGTTCGCAACCAATTTCTTTCAGACTAATCGACTACACTCAATGATACCACCGATAACCTACTACTCCCAAACAAGTAATTGAAGAGCTCACAAATGAGTTATCACGAAGTGAGAAATTCCAGATGAATACCGAAGAGAAGTGTCAGTCAAGCAAGCTTGACTGCTACAAACCAATCTACTATTTTTAATAATATTCGAATATATAAACTATAATCATCAAATATAAATTTTATGCAATAAATGATTATAAAACAATCATGTGATTATTTCTAGGGTCTGTATGTCGTTCGTATGGTACATTAGTGTGTGATATGATTTTGGTAGGTGAGTGAAGTCTTGGGCGAATCTCACTTCGTGAGAAATATGAAAGCACTGGTCGCTCACATTATTCGCCACATTATTCGCTTCGCTCATAATGTTTGCTCATAATGTTCGCTCGCTTATCTATCAACTTCCCCGAAAACCAAATCCATGGTACCAATAATGGCTACCGCATCGGCTAACAAATTACCCCTCGAAATATGATCGAAAGCACCCAAATGGGCAAAACCAGGGGCTCTAATCTTACATCTATAAGGTCTTTCACTACCATCCGACACCACATAAACGGCCATTTCCCCCTTTGGCGCTTCAATGGCAGTATAAGTTTCACCCTGGGGTACGGCAAACCCTTTAGTGAAAAGCAAGAAATGGTGGATCAATGCTTCCATATCTTCCTTCATTAATTGTCTCGAAGGTGGGGAGATTTTATAATCCTCCACTTTAACTGGCCCTTGGGGCATGTCATTAATACATTGTTGGATAATTCTTAACGATTGTCTAAATTCGACCATTCTGATTAAGTAACGGTCATAACAATCCCCATTAATACCTACGGCGACATCGAAATCGACCAATTCATAGGCATCATAAGGTTGGGACTTTCTAATATCGAATGGGATCCCTGATCCTCTAAGCATAACACCGGACAAACTGTAGTTTAACGCATCTTGCGCCGAGACTACCCCAACGTCAATGGTACGATCTTTCCAGATTCTATTATCGGAAACCAATTCTTCGACTTCATCCAATCTATCCCCGAATTGAGTAGCCCACATGTAGATATCGTCAAGTAAACCAGCAGGTAAATCTTGGGAGACACCACCTGGTCTTACATAAGCCGAATGCAATCTAGCACCGGAGACTCTTTCATAAAACTCCATCAATTTTTCTCTTTCTTCGAAACCCCATAAGAAAGGAGTTAAACCACCGACATCCATAATATGGGATAACACCGACATTAAGTGGTTAAGAACTCTGGTAATTTCTCCGAAAAGGGTACGTACGTATTTTCCTCTCAATGGCACCTCAACATTTAATAATTTTTCGACCGCCAAGGCGAAAACCAATTCATTGGTCATCATGGAAACATAATCCAATCTATCGAAATAAGGCAACGCTTGCATATACGTCTTTGATTCTATTAATTTTTCGGTACCTCTATGTAAAAGCCCAACATGAGGATCAGCTCTTACAATTTCTTCACCATGTAATTCCAAAATCAATCTAAGCACCCCATGGGCAGCTGGATGTTGAGGACCAAAATTAATGGTGAAATGTCTAATTTTTGAATTTTGTTTAGCAACTTTTTTGGGATCATCATCAGTACCAAAGGTCATATCTACTTCATCGAATACTTCAGTGAACGTAGTTTTACCAGTAACACCAGGATCAGAAGAATATCTTTGGGCAGGCATACCCATGGCATTATAAAAAGGTTTAGCTTCAGTAGGTTCTGCCAATTTAGTGGTAGTAGCACTTAAACATCTGATAGGATTAGTTAAGGAAGATACCTTTAACTTGGTAGCTAAAGTGGATATATGTTTCACTCTTAACATGATATTGCTAGTCCTTTATCTAGTTGTGAGTAAGTGGTGATTAGTTTTAATTAGTTTGAGTATAGTTTTTTCGTTAGTTGACAAAATGGTAATTCTTCATTGGATGAGAATGTGGTTGGTATGCACGTGATACTGTCAAAATAAATGACACAAGGAGACATTGTCGTTAGACAATGTCTCTAAAAAAAAACAGACGACAATTATAAGTAGACATTGTCTAACGACAATGTCTTAATATCTCCTTCTAATTTCTTTTTCTCTTCACTCCACGTCTTCCCTCTTGTGGTCTATTTTTTTTTTTCACTGTCTCACATAATTTCTTACATAATCGTTCACTTGAAATATTAAGAACCACCAATTTCTCATTTTTCATTTCTTGCAACCTTTCTTTCGCAACCATGAATAAGAGAAGTTATAATGATACTATAATTAATGAGGAAATTCAACAAATGAATACTCATGTTGATCAAATGGATATTACCAATACTACTCAAGATATGTCTACTCCCAAAAAATCTTTATTAGAATCGGCTTCTTCTGATGAATGGCCTATATATTCCCATCCTCAAGGTGGTTGGGTTAAATTTACTCCTTGGGGGTCAGTTAGAATGACCATTAATGATCAAGGCGAAATTGTTAATAAATTTGAAGATGTTTCTTTTCATGATACAAGTTTTGATATGCCAGACACGCCAGTGCTGAATAAAAGTCCAGTGTTGAAGAAGGAAGAGGATGTTATTCGTGATCAATATACTGTGGAACAGGAGAATTATTTTGGAATGTAACTACCATTCAATGAGCGAAGCGAATTGAATGTGAAGTGTATTTACTGAAAAGTGCGAAGCTAGTGTGTGAGCTCAGCGAATAATTTAAGTCAAGTTAATGCGAAGTAATTCGCGGAGCGAATAAGTTAAGTTAAGTGAAAAGTGAATAATTCGCGAAGTCAATTGGAATTAGTGCGAATATGTCAAGTGAATTGAAATTAGTGCGAATTGAACTTCGTGCGAAGTGAAATTAGGGCAAATTATTTCAATTTGCCAACCCAATTAATAAAATGAAATTAGTGCGAAGAATTTAACAGTGAAGTTTGTCAGAAGTGCGAATTATATTCAGTTAAAAAAAAGTTACCATGAATTGAAAATTATCAAAGATGGCATGAAATGAAAGAACAGATTGAAATTCTAATGAAAACGAAAACGAAATTAGAAGTTAATGGTTTAATATTAACTTTTATGGTACCAGCTTTGATTGTAACAATTTTTTTATGTTGGTTAAAATTGAATGCAAAGTGAATTGAAATTATAAGAAATTCAAATCGAAATGAGAATGTAATTGAAAATGAAGTTGGGTTATTTTAGGCTTCAAATTTTTTTTATGCTGGTTAAAATTTCATGCACCCTCATGTTTGAGTGAGAAAAAAATCCATTTCCCAGAGTGAGAAATATATCCAGAAAAAACGTCTCCAGGAAAAGGAGTCCAGTGGGCAAATTGACCTAAAGAGTTTGGAAATAATAAGAAAAGTAGGTTTTAAGCTTGTACCTGTTAAGCTCTGGTCTGACCAGTTGTATAATTATCCCAATAAGGTCTGGGCCAAAGAAATAGGAAGAAAAAAGAATACCTCTGGGATAATTGAACAAAAGGTTTCAAATAATAAGAAAAGTATACCAGACTAGTTGTTTGGGAAAAGTAGCTGTTAAGCTTATACCTGACCAGTTGTGTATTATTGCAAACATTGATCCCCAAAAGATCTAGGCCAATTGTCCAGACCTAAAGCCCATATCCCTTGTATTATATTGTATTATAGGTATGTAAAAGTAAATACAAAAATGTTTATACATGAATGTATGATATAAATAAGCGATTAGTAGTACTGCGAAGCAAGACTTATACTAATGTATTATTACGAAGGATATAATCGCGACCCGATTATCAAGTATTGAAGAAATGGGTGAGGAGTAATTATTAGCAAGTAGTGCTTATGAATTGTAATCGCAAAGCTTAAGAATTGCAAAGTAAAGGTACAATCGCGTAGTAACTTGCAAGTATCGAAGAACAAGAGGTTGCAAGAGATAATCGTGAAGCGATTAATCAATGCAATCACTAATGTAATCATATATAATAGATGATTGCGACGCGATTATTGAATCAATAATTAATGCAACCATGTTAAATGGAGTTGAGGGGTAAGATTGGTGTTTTTTCAACCTTCGTCAGGTTTGCTTAGAACTTTTTAGTACGGCTGCCAGAAACTACAGTATTTGAAATACTTCAATTAATAGCCAAGGCGTAGTTAAATGAGTTGGTTGGGCGGAGGTTGGAGGTATTTTTCAACCTTAGCCCAACAAGCCACAATTGATGAAATCGTAGATACACAATAGTTGACAGATTAACAAATAAATCTTATTAGATCGTTGATACACAATAGTCGACCAATTAACAAATAAATTCTACTAGATCTAATTCGATGGTGGTGTTTCACAAATTGGCTAGAATGACAACGGTTTATATTCAAATTGGTTTATTATTTGTATCAAAATTTTGCTAATTCTTTAATCTTTAGGGGTGGAGTAATGAAATATACCGCTTACAAGTCCAATTGCCACAATCAACTTCTCATGTAGTGATTGGTTGATTGAATTGCAAATTAATCACGTCAGATGTTGTGGTAATATTCCGCAAGAAATCCCGACAATCGAAAAATGCGGTTGATTCGCGGCTAGCTTCAAATTCCTAGTAAAATTCACCTGAGCACTGAATACCACAATCCGGTTAGTACTTATAAATTGGTTTGATCCCATGCTACATGAGTACCACAATCTGAAACCATTGCTTCGCAAATGGTTTATGATTATCTTCTACATATCTAAACCATTGCTTCGCAATAGTCAATTTTACATTTTTCATATTACATTACATTAGACACACTAAACAAATCTATTGTTCAACATCCAAAGGAGTCAATCTCAAGTAAGGTTTGATAATTCTGAATTTAGGGAATAAAGTCTTGGCTTCTTCATTAGAGACTGAAGGGTGGACAATGACATCATCACCTGGAACCCAATTGATAGGGGTAGTGATTCTGTGTTTGTCACCAGTTTGTAAAGAGTCAACAACTCTTAAAATTTCAGCAGTGTTTCTACCAGTGGAAGCAGGGTAAGCCAAGATTAATCTAATTTTTTTAGAAGGATCAATGATGAAAACAGATCTGATAGTGAATTGGACACCTTTATCATCAACGTTAGAAGCATCTTGATGGTCAATCATGTCGTATAAAGTAGCAACTTTTCTCAATGGATCAGCAATGATTGGGAAGGTCAATTTGGAACCAGTAACCTCATCGATATCTTTAATCCAAGATCTGTGAGAGTCTGGTTCATTAGCAGATAAACCAATTAACTTAACACCACGTTTGGTGAATTCTGGTTCTAATTTAGCAAAAGCACCCAATTCAGTAGTACAAACAGGAGTGAAATCATCAGGGTGGGAGAATAAAATAGCCCATTGGTCACCAATGAATTCATGGAATGAAATTGGACCATTGGAAGTTTCCGATTGGAAATCTGGAGCAACTGAACCTAATCTTAAAGACATATTTGTTGATAGGTTTTTAAATTATAAATTGGCCGCCCAATTGTCCTTTTTATAACCAAGACGTCCATAATTGCAACTATTCACGTGAAGCTGAATAATATTATTTTCACAATTGCGAAAATACCACAAAGATTACGTAATAGGAAATCTTAGTATTACGTTCCTTACTTGCTTACATATTAATTTAAGTACTTTACTACTACATACGTAATTAGTTAATTTAATTGGTAATTATCTACGTATTGACTTTTTAGTATAGTACTTTCCTTACTTATTTTTTTACTTGCTTTTATTTTGACTAACGTACTTATTAATTTATTTTAACTTTACTCCATGTGTACTTGTTTTAATTACTACTTTTCTACTTTTTACTTATTTTATTTTTACTACTTTCCTTACTTATTTATTTGTATTTACACTATTTACTTTTACTATCTACTATTGTCTATCTATTTTTTTGCTGCAATTCATCATGTTCAACATCCTCTGCGTCCAAATCAACACCAAAATCACTCAATTTCTCTCCCAATTCATTCTTCCATTGTTGGCGTGTAAGCACAGATCGGGGATCTAAGCGTTTACGGGCGAGGGTTACGTTTTTAGGTATAGATAAATCAATGTCTTCGACATTAGTATCGTTGGTCTTGACGTCTTCCACGTGTCCACCATCAGGTGGCCACGGTAATCCCATTTTATCATCTTCCATATATTCATTTTTAGTAAAATGTAATCCCAGTTGGGATGATCTACCCCATGGTAAAACCCACTGTAATGGATTTCCACACGCATCGACCAAATTACTCCACATGCCCATATCATAAGGGAAGATCAAATCATCAATAGAAAAGTCCAAGGGAACTATAGGATCTAGATCCATATCTTGTTCTGGTTTATCGTTAGACAAGTTTTCTTGTTCTTCTCGTTCGTCTTCACTCTCGACAAACTCAAAGTTAGGTTTCCATGAAGTTAAGATAGGCATTGGTTTACCATACAATTTAGCATAATTTTTACGTATCTTCAACCATAATCTTTCTGTATGCCATTGCGACTCAATCCTTTCAAACTCCCACATTTCTATCTGGGTCATCCCTTTAAACACCACATTAATCACACATCTGATGAGGAGAATACCAACACTTAACAAAACAAATATGTTAAAAATATTAAATACCAATACCGCAACCAACTCAGTCTTATTTATAAGATACGCTGGTTGATCCCATACTTGATAATAATCAATAATTTTCCAGCCTAGAAAATATTGACAGTACAGTGTCGTAATTACCACTGCCAAGAGAAACCTTAAAAAATGAGGGACATTTTTCTGACCCACACAATTCATTGTCCAGGGGCAATGATGGTCCATTTTTAGGACACACACATTACATGTTTTACAATGATGAGACCGCTCAGGTTTGTAGTTTTCACATTTCTTACACCAACGTTTCCATTCACCAGCTTTGGGAGTGAAATTTGCAGGTGGAGAACCTGGTTTTTTGAATATGGCTATAATATATGACATCCAGAGGATCGTTAACATAATTTCAAAAGTGTACTGTTGACGAGTCGTCATTTGGTTTGTGAATATGAAATAATGACTCCCATACCCTATACCTGCAATTAATATTACTGGAATCTAGAAGTTAGAATAGAACGAGCTATAATATTTCATCTGTACATACAATAACCCCTAACATGGGCCACTTCAATTCCTTCATATCTTCATCAGTTGTATGTAGAAGAATATATATTTGCCTACGCTAACATTGATATTTGCTGGATAATGTCGCCGGATCGAGACAATGTCGTGGTATTTACTATAGCCACGACTTGTAACTGAAGAAATGACTTACAATTTATAAAATGTACCATCCAGGATGATTGAATTAGTTATGAAAGTCTTAATCCTATAGCTGTAGTAAATATTCAATGCTTCCCTTTATCCCATTAACACTACACTATTTCTGCATAATCAATACGACATATTTCAATGTCGCACGACATTGAGAGTTTGTTAACTGAAAACACCAGTGGCGACGTTTGGGTGAATAATTACTGAAAATGGTATGTTCCAATTGAAGGGTATAACTATGACTTTACTAACATTTTAGACTTCTATAGGTACTGGTTACGACTTGTCTAATAGTGTTTTCTCTCCTGGTATGTATAACTACGAGTTGCGAAGCAACGAGTATTAAGTGGATATCTACTCGTTGCAACGCAACGAGTATAAGAATATCAATTAATAAGATGGTTGCAAGTTTGATATACACGTTGCTTGGCAACGTGTATAAACTGAATATCATCAATGAATTGCATTGGGTATATTGCTTCGCTCCTGTTGATATTGCAACTCAATTTGCTTCGCAAGTCATTGCAAACTACTCTGCAAGCTTGATCTCGTTGCTTCGCAACTCGATGCAAGCTGCTTCGCATTCTTACTAACATCTAGATGGAAGAAACTTCCAAGTTGAATACGCCATGAAGGCCGTCGAAAACGGAGGAACCTCAATCGGAATCAAATGTAAAGATGGGATCATATTGGCAGTGGAAAAGATTATAAATTCGAAATTATTAGTCCCAGGGAAGAATAAACGTATACAGACTGTTGACAGACATATTGGTGTGGTATACTCTGGTTTATTACCGGATGGAAGACATTTCGTCAACAGAGGTAGGGATGAAGCCAAGACTTATAAATCTTTATATAAAAACCAGATCCCAGTACCCCATTTGATGGACAGATTGGGAATTTATGTTCAGAATTATACCTGTTACAATTCAGTGAGACCATTTGGTGTTGTGTCAATTGTTGGTGGGATTGATAGCAACGGGCCCCATTTATACATGATTGAACCCAGTGGTGCTTGTTGGGGTTACTCTGGTGCTGCTACAGGTAAAGGTAGACAAATTGCCAAATCAGAATTAGAAAAGTTGAATTATGAAGAAATCACTTGTAAAGAAGCAGTTAAGACTGCCGCTAAAATCATCCATTTAGCCCATGAAGATAACAAAGATAAAGATTACGAATTGGAGATTTCATGGGTCACTTTGGAAACCGAAGGTAAACATGAATTCGTCCCTGAAGAGTTAGTACAAGCTGCCAGAAAAGAAGCCGAAGAGGATGAAGATGAAGACGAGGATGAAGACGTAGAAGAAGCATGAGATATATATTTTAATAAAAGTAGAAAATAGAACAAAAAAGAAAAAAAAGTAAGTTTATGTATGAACCTTAACACTTATCTAACTAAATATTTCTTATCATTCTCTTACTCCACGAATATTATCCAGTAAATAAATCAATTACATATAACACCATAGAAAATCAATATCCGTTTTAAACTCGCTAACAAATGTTGTTCCTACAGATATTCTCTATTGGACTATGTACGTTGCAAAGATAGGTTCTTTAAATAAATATATAATACACTCATTCTGGAGAAATAGTGAACTCGTTTGTGAAGATAAATTGAATATTTAAGAATTTCTCGTGGTACATTGTACAAATTATACTACTGAAACCCACCAACTTTTATTACTAGTACCCCTCATCCCTCCTTAATTACTTCCTCCCATTATATCTCATATTCTTCATCTTTCTCTTCGTCTAAATAAAAATAAATTACACGCATTTTTTCTATTGTATCTAGTTTTGCATCAAATCACAACAAAACACGTAAGGGTTTGAAACATCTATAAAACATTAGGTTGGTTGATAAGGTTGGTTGATAATGACACTGAGGGATGAAAGTGATATACAATTCAATTCATCAGGTTTAAACAGCAACACAGTTGATTACAATTCTAATAATTCTGAATCTGGTGTTGATTCTTATACTGATTCTTCTGATTCTTCTGATTCTGATTCCAATTCCAATTCCAATTCACAGTCTATTTCACATTCACCACGACTATTCAATCAGGTTGAAGATATAGATGATGAAATAGAAGAGATGGATAATTCCCAAATAGAAGAGTTACTTCAAAGAAATACCACATTACAAGCTTCGGTTGAAAGTCTAAGGGTTTCGATTTTGAATCCTCCCCCTTCTTCTAAGAAGAGGGTTTCTCAGTTGTTTCACGCGGCAAGTATGGATAAGTTGTTTGATTTTACTAGAATTGATAGAAGTATTAAATCGGATAAAGGTATACTTAAATCAGAGTTAAATCCTTCTATAGAAGATCTAAAACAAGCCCTACTTAATCCAGTAGATAAGTCGTTTATTAATAGTAAACTAACCGAGAAAGTGGAGATGAATGAAATTGAAGAACAAGATAAAGAAAATATATTGGAGGCTTTAGGCATTGATATGAATAAACAAGCTTTGGATAATAAAGAGAATATTTTATTGGATAAGAATGTTTCTTTAGATTCCAAAGATGTTTCTAGGAGTGAAAATATATCTAATGACACCCAAAATGTCGATTCGAGGGATATTGAAAGTCCTACTTATAAACAAAGTGGAGATGCCTCTTTCAGTCAGTTGAATTTAGATTCAGCTACGCCAACTAAGAAAGTATCACCTAATAATACTTCATTGGGAAGTCAAAGTAACGACAATTCTCACAATACTTCATTGAGTCCTTCCGTGGGAAATATAGAAAGTCATTCTCAAGATGCTTCATTTATCTCTGATATGGGCCAGTTGTCGCTTAACTCGGCTACTCCAACTAAGAAGAAATTATCACCTAATGATACTACAGAAAAGCAAAGTCTCCAAGATGCTTCTTTCACAGATCATTTTTCCGGTTCAGATACTCCAACTCCAGCTGAGAAGAAAATATCACCTAATGATACCGATAGTCAATTGTCTAATTCAATAACTACTCCATCGAAGAGGATATCATCAACTGATTCAAGAAATAAAAGTCACGACAATTCTCAAAATGTTTCATTAAGTCCTACTTTGAGTAAACAAAGTCCCGAGGATGCTTCATTCATCACTGATATAGGCCAATTGTCCCTAAACTCAATAGCTACTCCAACTCCTGCCGAGAAGAGGAAAGTAAAATCAAATGATACTGATACTTCGCCTACAATTTCCCCAAAACCAGCTTTGAATACTAGTAAAGTGCTTTCGGATTTGCTCTCAAGATCAAATAGTTTGAAAGCACCCCAAGATCATTCAGTTTTGAAGACTCCAGAGCAAAATACAGATGGATCAATCAATGAAACTCCAATGCCGGTTTCTGACAATTTTAAAATCTCGTCCATCAAAAATCGAAAGCTTGAAACAATCAACTCGGACTCGGAAAACAAAAGTCCCCTAGTTAATTATCCATCAAATAAATCTCGTGAATTATTACCAACTACCCAATCGACCCACAAATCTTTTTCCAACTCACCAGTCCCCAGTAACTCATCTGCTACAAATTATAGCTCCGACTCAAAACTCAATTCGTTAAATAATGACAAGAGACAATCATTTACCAGTACAAAATCGTTTTATGGCTACGATAGCTTGGATGACAATGTCAATGGGAAGGGTAATAACAAAAATAATGCAGCTAATCATTTGAATCGAAAACGATATTCAGTCTCAAGCTTTACCTCAACAAACTCGAATTACGCTTCCAAGGATGTTGCAAAGAATCACAATCCTAAAGTTGATCATGAACACTTCAATAATTCATCGTTCATTGATATTACAAGGAATGATACTCTGGTCCAATTGGATCAAGATTTTGATATGACCTCCCATTTCTTAAAAGAAATTCAGCCTAGTAACAAAGTGAAGAAGGGACCAAGTTCCCCTTGGAGCAAGATTCGATCTCGTACTAGCATTAACCCTACATTAACTGTCCCCAAGGAGAATAACTTGTTTGGCAGCCATAGTCGAAAGTCATATAATATTGCACGAAATGTATCTGATGTGACCACTACTCATAAGGTGGATGAATTGAATAAAGAAATCACAAGTTATAAAATCCAGCTCAAATTTTTCAAACAATTCATTCAGAATTTGATTGATAAGAGCCGTGAGACCAACCAGGATATTGCGTCTTTACTTGATATTCAAAATCTTGCCGCAATCAATCCAGATATGTCACCAGATCGAAACCGGATCTTGACCTTGGAAACTGATTTTCAAAATTTAGAAAAGAATTATGAAGAAGTTTATAAACTAAATGAGGATTTGTACGAGAATCTAGAAAACTTCGAACTGCAGTTGTATAGCAAAGATGAACAATTGCGAAATATTAATGAGCGAATGGATTCTTCAATGCATATTGTTGATAATATTTTATTCAGTTTGATAAGTGACCCAAACACAGATGAATCATCTAGAGTAGCACTAACTAAATGTGTCGAGGATGTTACTAAACCGATAGATTTGAAATTGCACATAATTGGATTGGAATTGAACAAAATTCTCGAATCAAAAGGAAAGTACGATCAACAGTTCGAGGCTTACCAAGCTGAACAAGAGGAAATTGCTAATCAAGTGAATGTTATTGAAGATTTGATGAATTCAATAGATCAGTTGAAATCTGAGCTAGGGGCTCAAAAACAACAACGTCTGGTGATTGAAAAAGATTTACAGCGAGAAGTGGAAGAATCCAAATTAATCAAGACGAATTTCCAGATAATATCACAAAAGTTCAATGTTTTATGTAAATCGCTATCTGGGGAGAAGGAAATTATATCAAACCCTGCAAGTGGGAGTGGCAGTGCGGAATCAAAGAATAAACATGATTTCGACGGTATTCTTGATGAATATGAAGAAAATATAACAAGAATAAGAGTTGAAACTGACTACAGTGCCACTTCGTTAGGAAAATATCTGAATAATAGTCGAGATGTAAGTTCTGATTTTTCTGAGGATATATTAGATTCTGATAAGGCTTCTGAATACAAACGAGTAATTAACCAACTCAATAATGAGCTTCAAAGTTTCATTGACAAATTTCAAAGGTTACAAGAAGAATCCACCAAAGCGATAGCTTCATTAACTGAACAACTTAAGAACAAGCACCATGAGCTTGATGCATATAGATCAAAAGAGCGAGAATGGAATGCCGCTGGTACTCAGTTAAAGATTTCTAACGAAAAGCAAAGAATTTTAAAAACTGATAAAACTAGATTGATGACATCTGTTGAGACTTTGAATAAAGAAAAACAAATACTAGAGGAAAGAGTTCAAGAATTAATAGACAAATTGGTTTCAGGAAATGCTGAAGATAAATCAATGTCTAGAAAGATGACTATAGTGGAATTTCAGTTGAAAGAATTAATCACTTATGATGTCTCGATTTTTCAAAAATTGTGGAAGTCTTTTGATAAAATAGCTGAGGACAATTCTTTCAAAGAACCCACCAAGAGGTTGAATGCTCTTAAAAAGTACTTGAAGGGAGAGCATGATCCAAACCTGTTTGAATGGGAAAGTGATGGTGAACATAATGCAAGACAACAACACAAGTACATATTTGAGTATTTTGCCAGGGCAGTTGAGATTCTTGTAAACGATCACGTCAAGGTGTTATTAGAGAAAAATGATGCTGATGCTAAAACGCAAAACTATGTGGCATCTCTCTTTAAGAGAATTGAAGAATTAGAGAATGTTAATGATTCATTATCAAGTAATCCTAATGATACTACAAATGATATTTCCAAGATCAAGTTGGAAGAAATGACAAATAGATTCAAGGCAGAACGTGAGCAGCGGGTGTATGAGAACAAACAGGCACAACGTAGGTTAAAGGAACTTGAGTTGGATAATATCAGCTTAAGAGAAATGTTAAACCAATGAGTTAGGGCGTGGCCAGAGTATATATAATTCAAAGGATTGAAATATTTATTTAACATTAATTAATTGTAGGTCAATTGTAGTCAACAAAACCCCAAACAAGCAATATGTATTCAATCCTTGAAGCATCTATAAACAAGCACATATACCATACAATCAAGGGCAAGCTAAAATGGATTGTTGATGGCCACCAAACACACAATTCAAGTCTACGAAGTTGTTAAATCCGTGAATTGTAGATACCTCGATTAGAAGCAATCACCAATTGATGAGCTAATTTTCGAAGCTATATGTAAGAATAGTCAGCTAGTAATATTATTTTCGGTTTCCTAGCTCCTTTTTTTAATATGGGAATTAATTAGATTCGGTTTGATCGGGTTGGTCGTTTAGGCAAGTTTAAGCAAAATAACATATATTTTCCTAGCCAGATATCGTGTACCTGAATTCATCCAGGGGAACTATAATATTATTACATCCAGATTTCTTTGGAATTAAATTGATTTACTAATATCCAAAAGCTAATTGGAGTTCGGAAATACAATCTCCAAAACCACCTCTTCTTCCACATTTTTTTATTGTATTTGCAAGTTTTGGCTGCAAATAAATAATTGGAACTTCCTAAACATTTTAGCCTGCTTATCAAAATTAGGAAACTCTTAACTATAAAAGGTGGGTAATTCCCACTTTCTTGAACAACAACAAACTATTTACTTTTAACATGTCTTTATCTACTCAAGCAATTAACAGTAAATATTTAATGCAAATCCCAACTGAAACTTCCACCAGATCTCCCACAAAAGTTACTGTACCTATTCCCACCAAAACTTATTTGAAACTGTCAAGTTCTAATACTCAAAAATTTTTAGCCTCTTTAGCTAATACCAAATTAATCACCTACACTGCCACATCTGCTATCTCTAATTCCCCTGTCAGTAACAGAAGTGGCACTCTCAGTTTAGAAAGATCCCCAACCATCTCTGTTTCAACTTCTACCTCAACCAGCAGGAAACTTTCTCCAGTCGATCCAGTCAGTGGATTCAAATTTTTGAAACTTACTGACGAAACATATTCTTCAGTCAAAGGGGAAATAGCTACCTCGAATGAAAACCATTCCCAGAATCCTGTCGATGGTTGCAAATTCTTGAGACTTTTACCAGAAACCAATATTTCTAGGAAAAAGGAAAAGTTAGCTAGGGTGAACAATTCCCCTGTCAATCCAGCAAGTGGTTTCAACTTCTTGTCACTTACTGCTGATACGTATTCGTCAACTACAAAGGAATTAGATACCGCGAATGACATCCCTTCCCATAGTCCAGTCAATGGTTGCAAATTCTTGAAACTTTTACCAGAAACCAATACTGGCAGTGAAACCGAACTGTTAGCTAAGGTTAACCGTTCCCTAGTCAACCCAGCATGTGGTTTCAAGTTCTTGACACTTACTACTGATACATACGCTTCAAATACAAAACAAACAGCTACCTCAAATGACAATCACAATCCAGGCAATGGTTGCAAATTCTTGAGACTTTTACCAAAAATAAATAGTAAAGAGGAACAGTTAGCTGAGGTTAGCAGTTCCCCCCTGGATCCAATCAGTAGTTGCAAATTCTTGAAACTAACTGACGAAACATACTCTTCAAGTACGAAGAATGTAGAAACGCCAAAACCCATCAAACATTCCAACCCAGTCAATGGTTGCAAATTTTTGCAACTAATTGATTCATCATCAACTCCAAATCATGATATGGCTTATGTTTGGTTAAGATTGCATCAAATCTTACTGTCTGGTGATCCTATCGAGATCCAGCAGATTAAACTATTTGAATTGTCAAAAATAAAAATAGGCAATAATAGCAACCAGACTAAAGTTGCAAAAGTTGCAAAAAATAAATATAATTTCGAAGAATGGGAACTTGCATTCAGGATTTATTTCTTATTCGTGATCTACTGTTTGCATCTTCAAGCAAACAATGAAGCAATACCTAAAAAGCAAAAAGCAAAAAGAACTAAATTGAATGAAAGATTCAATTTAAAGGCTCAATGCAAAAATTACAAAAAATTAAAAATATATAACATTATTCAGCCAACGAGATAGAGCTGAGATGATTCTGGGGTGGAACCCCAACATTCTCGTAGTGTAACACATAAAAGCAAAATACAAAAAAAAAACGACACCAATTGTAGTATATCTCTTTATATAGTTTAATTTACATCATATTTTACAGCAAGTTAAGAAAAGTTAGAACCAATTTATATATTATCTATATAAAAACAAGTTAGTTCGTCAATCAATACTAATCCTTACCTCTGATGATAACATCGTTAATCTTCAGAATCATTCATTCATACCACTAGTCCCCTCACCTAACGTATCGACCCAATAAGGCTTGAATTCTCGAGTACTTGTTTTGCTTTCAATAAATTTCAAACAAAAATAAGTAGTATCTGTTCATCAACACCTTATCACATATACATCTTACTACTTCTACTTTCCAGTTGTACCACCATCAATCCCATTTCTATTTCTATTCCAATTGGTATCTACACATTTCTCACGTGCGGCGTTTCCCAGTAGTAAAAAAATTTTCAACTTTAGTATAGACATCAACAGAGATCTACAAGACAAAATGGCATCTGAACAGGAGTATCTTGAGCTCGAGAAAGAGATCAACTTAGATGACTTGGACTTCACTGATTTAGAAGAACAATATTCTGTCACTGGGTTTGGAGTTGACAATTATGTTTTGGTCGATGGTGCTCCAATTGCACCCGAATCTAAAGTACCTGTTTTAACTAAAGTATTGAAAAAGTTATTTTCTACTGTTGGTGAAGTTGTAGAAGGTGAAGATGGTATTTACATGCCTATTGAAGATGGTAAAACCAGAGGTTTCTTGTTTGTTCAATTCAAGACTGCTGAAATGGCCGATGCCGCTATTAGACAATTACACGGTAAAAAATTGGATCAAAAACATAGATTATTGGTCAACAGATTAACTGATATTGAAAAATACGGTGCTGAAGGTAATGTTCCTTCCGAATTCCCTGAAATCGAAGTTGAACCTTTCAAAAGTCATGGTTATTTGAACTCTTGGTTGCAAGATGACACCGGAAGAGACCAGTTATTGTTACATTTCTCAGAAACTGTTGGTGTTTACTGGAACAAGAAACAAAATGAACCAGAAGAAGCCATTGAAGCCAGAAAAAATTTCACCTCGAAATATGCTAAATGGTCTCCAAAGGGGACTTTCTTATTCTCCATCCATCCTCAAGGTATCCAATCATGGGGTGGTGACGGTTTCACCAGTATCCGTAAATTCATCCATCAACAAGTCAGATTGATTGATTTTTCCCCAAACGAAAAATATATGATTACTTTATCTCCTCAACCAATTACTGCACCTGAAACTCCCCAGGAAAAAGCCATGCATCCATTTGGTCCTGAAAGTGAAGGTCACAAGTTGGTCATTTGGGATTTGGTCACTGGTGAACCAGCTAGAACATTTGCATTGCCTCCACATTTAGAAGGTCAAAAAGAAATGCCTTGGCCTTTAGTTAAATGGTCGTTTGACGACAAGTACTGTGCCCGTCAAGGTCCTGGTGCTTTAGCCATTTACGATACTGAAAATTTCCAATTGTTGGATAAGAAATTAGTCAAGATTGATGAAATCATGGATTTCGAATGGGCCCCTGCCGGCGTCAATCTCGCCAACACCAAAGTTCCTGGTGGCTCGCATGTATTATCTTACTGGACTCCAGAGAGTACCAATCACACTGCTAGAGTTGCGTTAATGCAAATTCCATCAAGAGAAGTCTTGAGAACAATCAACTTGTTCCAAGTTTCCGATTGTAAAATGCACTGGCAATCCGAAGGTAAAGCTCTTTGTGTTAAGGTCGATAGACATACCAAATCGGGTAAAACCATCTTCACCAATTTGGAATTTTTCCGTACTACTGAAAAGGATATTCCAGTTGAGAAATTAGAATTAAAAGAAGTTGTGGTTAATTTCGCTTGGGAACCAAGATCGGAAAGATTCATTACTATTTCTAGATTGGATGACGGTAATAACAACCCAGCCATTGCTAAAAACAATGTATCTTTCTACGCTCCAGAAACCAAGATCAAGGGTAAGGTTTCCACCACCTCATACAAAGTGCAAAAGAGTTTTGGTAACAAACATTCCAACACCATTCTTTGGTCACCAAAAGGTAGATATGTTGTTGTGTGTACCATTTCTAGAAACTCGGGAGAATTGGAATTCTACGATGTTGCTTTTGAAGATGAAAAATCAAAGAAAGCTGGTAGTGAAGTCAAATTGATTAAAGGAGACAAATACGGAAGTATGACCAACGTTTCCTGGGATCCATCTGGTAGATTACTTGCTGCTTGGTCGTCATCATGGTTACACAACATTGATAACGGGTACAGACTTTATGAATTCACTGGTAACTTGGTCAGAGACCAATCGGTTGATCAATTCAGAGAATTAATCTGGAGACCAAGACCAACTTCCTTATTGAATGCAGCTGACAGAAAGAAGGTCAGACAAAACATGAAGGAGTACAGCGCTCAATTCGAAGAAGCCGATGCCATGGAAGCCGACGCTGCTGTCAGGGAAGCCATCTTGGCCCGTCGTAGTAAATTAGAAGAATGGAGAGTTTACAGATCTAGATTTGCCGAAGTTGTCAAGACCAACGATATTCAAGTCGAAACCATTGAGGAAATCAAGGAAGAAATCATCGAAGAAAAAGAAGAAATCATTGAAGAAAAGAAAGACGCTTAGATAGATTTGTATAATACAAAACAAATTGTATACTACAGTTAATAGCAATGTAAAATAGATTTTATTTTTAATATTATATATACAAGAACTTGAGCAGTTCACAATAATAACTTGTAGTATTACTGTCGCAATCACTTCATCTTAATATGAGTTTTTCGCATAACTTATCTGCAATCACAAAGTGATTACTCAAATTGTGCTTACCAAATCTTGCTTACTCATGATTTGGTCCTCAATTGTAATCCATGCCATTGGGCAATTTCATCCTTCAACAACTCATTAACCAATCTGTGCTGTTTAATCATAGGAATCCCTTTAAATTGTTCACTCTGCACCAAAATAGCAAACATAGAACCACATCCCCCAGAAACATCCTTCACCTGTAAATCCACCGGTTTGAAATGATGGTTCAACTTATCATAAATCTTCTGTTCGTACTCATCCATGGGAGGTTGTGCTGAGTAGAACCTACGTCCAACTGGTACTATATTACGTCTGGTTGTGGCCATGTGTCTAGCGGTAATTCCTCTGAACTGAAGCATTTTTGGTTCCAGCGTTAAAGAAGAAGATATATTTTTGTATTTCCCGTAGTGAGAAAATGGTAATTTGTAAGAGTTGGTGATAATTTATGAAATGTCCAAGGAAACCATCAGGATTGTAGTATGTGGAGATGATTCAGTGGGAAAGACATCTTTGATAATAGCATTAATCAAGGACACTTTCAATCCGCAGCCTCAACAAGCAATTTTGGCTCCAATTACCATTTCAAGCGATGATTATAACTTAAGTGTTGATGATAGTATCGATAAGAAGAGCAAACCAGATTCAAATGATGATAGTGATGAAGATCTACTGGTGCTGCAATATGTTCCACACAAAACATTGATAATTGATACTACGTCTACTAATACTGCTACTTTGCATAAGGAAATCAAACGTGCCGATGTGATCTGGTTGATCTATTCAGATCATTATACGTATGAAAGAATCAGTTTACATTGGATTCCAATGTTTCGGTCGTTGGGAGTGAACTTGCCTATTGTAATTTGTGCTAATAAGTCGGATTTGTTGCCGCCAGCATCATTAAAATCGCAAAACTCAGAAGAGTTTATACCATTGATTAATGAGTTTAAAGAGATTGAAACTTGTTTTAGATGTAGTGCTAAGACTAGGGAAAATGTAGTTGAAGCGTTTTATTTGTGTCAACGTACAATCACTCATCCTATTTCTCCTTTGTTTGATTCGAAGGAAGGGAACTTGAAAGTGGCGGCAGTTGCAGCCTTGAAACGAGTGTTTTTCCTCTGTGATAAAGATCAGGATGGGTATTTGAATTTTGATGAATTTAATGAATTGCATGTTAAATGTTTTGGTAAACCAGCTTCGCTGGAAGAGTTTGATGATATAATTTCTACCATCAACCAAGTCATCCTCAAGGATACTAAAGGTATTACCGAAGATGGGTTTATCCTCTTGAACAAACTTTATGCTGAACGTGGTCGCCATGAAACCATATGGGGCATTCTACGTACCTATAAATATACCAACTCATTATCCTTACAAGACGAGTACCTTTATCCCACATTTGATGTTTTACCCAACTCGAGTGTTGAATTAAGTCCTCTTGGATACAAATTCTTGGTCGATTTATTCTTGAAGTTTGATCAGGACAACGATGGTGGGTTGAGTGAATTGGAGTTGAAAAACTTGTTCCGCCCGACCCCGGGGATTCCCAAGTTATGGCAAGAGTCACAGTTTCCACAGAGTATAGTGTGCAATGATGAAGGGTATGTAACCTTACAGGGGTGGCTCGCCCAATGGAACTTGACTACATTCTTGGATTATAAGACAGCATTGGAATACTTTTCGTATTTAGGATTTGATGAAGGGTTATCAACTAAAGCGATCAAAATGACCAAACCAAGGAAAAAGAGACAGAGACAGGGGAAGTTTTATCGTCAAGCGGTCAATGATCGTAACGTATTCAATTGTTTTATAATTGGCGCTCCCAAATCGGGTAAAACGTCCTTGCTAGAACTGTTCTTGAGAAATTCATACAGCGAATATTACTCACCCACAATCAAACCGCGAATATGTGTCAAGGATATCGAATTGAGAGGAGGGAAACAATGTTATTTGATATTGGAAGAATTAGGAGAATTAGAGCCGGCGATTTTGGCCAATCAATCTCGATTAGATCAGTGCGATGTTATATGTTACTGTTACGATTCATCGGATCCCGAATCATTTCAATACTTGATTGATTTACGTGACAAGTATGGCGAGAACTTGAATGAAATCCCAACTATATTTGTCGCTTTGAAAGCCGATTTAGATAAACAACAGCAAAGATCGGATCTACAACCGGAAGCGTATACGAGAAGCCTCTTTTTGAACTCTCCATTACATATATCCTCCTCGTGGACGACTTCGCTACACGAATTGTTCATTCAATTGGTTGACGCTGCCAAACTACCAAGTGCAGCGACCCCCGGGTTTGAACAAGAACCAGAATCCGCCGACCAAGAAAATATGAAACATATTTTTATGGCAGGGGGAGCCATCACCGTCATGACCATCGTCTCCGTATGGATATGGAGGAGTAGTCTCCAGAGTTCTCGAGGTTAAAGTAGGAAGAATTGTAATAATTTTTGAGCTCTTGCGATGGCCAAAGAAATCTGGTGCGCAGGAAATTTTCAAGCTCATCACATCTAAATAAAAATAGATATCTTTAATACAACGATAACTATGTCAGAAGAGAAGGAATATAAACCAGTGACTGTGGATAAGCTTATACCTAACACCTTTGATCTTGGTAACTTGGCCACTTTCGATCCAAATCCATTGGATAATGAAAAATTAAAAAACGATAAAGAAAGAGAACAATACTTGAGCTCGGTAACCAGAGATAATGTGCAATTATTGATTAATCAAATCTTATCGTTACCAGTTAAGTCCACTACTGACTCACTGGTAAACTCCACTGGTCAAAGTTCAACTATGACCTTAATACAATTACCCGATCCTACTACCAAATTACCCAGAGAAAAAGCTATACCTAAAGCCAAAGCTCCTACTAAATGGGAACAGTTTGCTTCTAGAAAGGGTATCCAACCTAAACAAAAGGATGGTAAGATGGTTTACGATGAAGCTTCTGGTGAATGGGTTCCTAAATGGGGTTACAAAGGTAAGAATAAGGAATTAGATAGTCAATGGTTGGTTGAAGTCGAAGATAAAGTTAAGAACACTTCTGATGAATTGATAGATCCTAGAACCTTGAAGAGAGCCGAAAGAAAGAAGTTGATCAAGAAGAATGAATTACAACATAAACGTAATATGAAAAACGCCTCGGCCTAGATAACCTGCATTGGAAGATGACCATGGAAGTTCAATAGAAATTCTCCAAAGTCAAACCATGGTATATTAAAATATCTATGTATATTATCATGCCAAATATTTATGTATATTAGTTTCACATCTGTGCTTTCAGCCAATAAAAAAAAGGAATAAAAAATTGAATAAAATGAAATAAAGTAGAATATTATCTTATTGTAGTAACCACTGTATCTGTCTCTAATCCGCTGTAAGCTCTTGTTAATTCCACGGTTGTTGCAAATGGTTTCAATTGCCGGTTCCTGCATTTGCACCCAAAAATTGTTTACATTTTTATACAACAAGTAATAAAGACAATACTACGGCAATTATGAGTGAGTATGACCCTAAGAAGTACTTGCCCACCATAGATGTATGTTGAAAATTATCCAGAGTTCAACAATTACAAATAATACTAACTTTTAGGCAATATTGAGTGTGGCTGATCTTGAAGAAATCACGGTGAAAAAGATCAGGAATGCATTGCAAGAGTTGTTCGGAATAGACTTGAAGGCCCACAAGGTATGTATAAATGAAATAGTCAGAGTTCATTGAATAGCTGATAATCCAGCTGAAATTTCCATATTAACTCGAATAGAAGGATATAAATGAAATTATACTTGGTCGGTACTACGATCTAGTCGACAAACGAAAGGATGAAGATTATGATGCCAAAGAACGATTGAAGGAGATTGAGAAACAAGATGCGTTACTCGCTGCAAGATTGTCGAAATCGACAGCGCAAGGACCTATAATGCGTGCAAGAAAAGCCACTGTCAAGCGAACTAAAAAAGCATCGAATCCAGACGAGAAGAAGGTTGTCTCCAACACCGGATTCAATCGAGAGTTAATTTTATCTAACGAATTGGGAAGTGTGTTGGGAACGTCCAAGTTGTCTCGACCACAAGTGGTTAAACAACTATGGGCCTATATCAAAGATAACCAACTACAAAACCCCAGTGATAAACGTCAAATTGTCTGTGATGAAAAATTACAACAGGTGTTTAAGAAAAGTATGTATACTGAAAGTCCTTTACTCTTTACTCTATACTAACCTTTAGAAACCGTCGGAGCCTTTGAAATGAACAAAATCCTTTCATCGCATATATACAAACCAGAAGAAGTGGAAAAGTCTGATAAAGTTAGCAGTGGAGGCCCTAAACAAGAAGTCGTCACCGACAGTGCTTCACCTAGTTCTCGCGAGCCCTCTTCAGAAGCAGAATAAAATCATAAAACTATTTTCTCTGAAGACAGTTTTTCAAACCAATTTATTTTCTTCTTGTTTTGTATTATAATATGTATCATATACTTTATCTCCCCCTTGTATTAGTTTAGTAGTCTACAGTTGTATATTTCAATAGATATAGTTTATTTTTCAGTTGCTGTTTCAGATTTCAATTCTGAAACGATCTCAAACTGAGTTTGAAACTGCGTGGTAATATTTTTACAACCATAGTTGTATGCGAATCCTTTGCTAGTTTCAGGTGGAGATAAGGTAGAAAGTGTTATATATAAGGTTATGGAGAGTACAAGTAGGCTGCACAGTTTGACTTCTTCCAGTATTTTGAAAGATGGGAATTATGATCAAGTTGATTTGCAGAAATTGTATGAAGCAGTGTTGAAGTTGGTGATATTGGAGTATTACAATGAGGTTAGGTTCAGGACGCCGATTATAACGTTGCCACAGGAGTCTTCAGTGAAGCCGCAGCTTTCACTGAGTTCCTCGTCTACCAATCTTTCACGGTATTATCGATCTTCGAAGAATTTCGAAAATGATCCCAAGTTGCCTCCATACTTGATATCGAGTTTGGAGAAGAGGTTGAATTTGATAGCTATGAAGAAGGATGGTAAACACTACGATGAAATGACTAGAAGATCGATTTTACGATTGTATAGTGAGTTTCTAGATCCAGCGTTCAAACAAGATGTGAGCAAGAATAATACTCCTGAATATTTAGTGATGAAATTTGTCTCGTGTGCAAATAAGGAGTTGGTTAAAGTGGGCACGATTCCAGCTGCAGATATCAGTGAGCAGGTGTTTGAACAAGCAGGCAACTTTGTGTCGATCTTGATTGAATTGATTAAGAAGGATAAAGAGTCTGATGCTATTATTGCCAAATTGCAGGAAAACAAAGAGTCCCTAAAACCACGGGGGAAGTTGAAAGCAGCAGCCCCAGCTCACGAAACTAACCTTACATACCCCAAACCTTCGTTTAAAATTACTGATTTCGATCAGTCTCACATCAATTTGATTATTGCTATATTTGACATCGACAAAGTCAAGTTACAACAAGATATTATCAAGTTTAAAGACATTTCACAGCCCAAATGCTTGCATCAAGATATCAAACAAATCTTGTTCTATCTAGGTAAGGATTTGGGCCAGTACACTCCTAAAGAATTTCAGTCAGAACAAGCTTATGAAGAGTGGGAAGGTCGAGAACGCAATATTTGTGATCAACTAAATGCTAAATATAAAGTATTGCTGACGATGAAACTTATAGCTATCCCCCCTCTACCAACAGGTTGCGAATACTATATTCTACCCACAAGAAATACCGTGGTGCCTTTTTTGGTAACGCTAAGCAAACTTTGTCTTGATTACGATAATCAAAATGAATTAACTTCGGCTGATCCCGATGGTCCTTTATTGTCAAAATCTTGCAATACTCTATTAAATATTGCTACCAAAGTATGGAGAGTCGATCCTCCTACTAAAGTTACCGCGATTTACACCGGTGCCCACTTATTGGGCCTTTTGAAAGAAAACCCTGCCGATTCAGCTTCACCAGAAGCCACAAATATCAATCTTGAGAATTCAGCCAAGATTTTACTACTATGCAAGAAAATTATCGAAGATAACGATATGGACTGGGAAGCCAAGGATCTATGGTCGATCAAAGATCAAGATGCTTGGACAAAGGATTTGCTCTGCACTTATAATGATATTATGTTTGCCATAAAAGACAATCTTGCCATTATTCTCAATAAAACTATAAAACCATCATTTGCTCCGTACTTGATGTTTTTAGGTGACTATATTGAATCTGACTCTTTATTTCATGGTATTGAGGAATCGGGAGTAGTTAAAAAATGGGAAAGGAAGCTTTCGAAATCTTTATTAAAGGTTGCTGAGGTTAGATACTCAAAGTTATTGGCTAATTTACCCCGTGATGATACTTTGGATATAAGTCATGTATTGGAAATATCTAATGATCTTGTAAGTGATATTCGGTTCTTGCAGAAACGGTACAAGAACCCGCTACTTGGATTTTTACCCATTGCAAAAAATTTCGGGTCTGTTGTTTCATCCATGTTTGCTGTAGATGCCAAAAATATTTTAAAACATATTGAAGCATATGCCGAATCAAGAGACGAATTTATCTCATATGTTGATGCTATCGAGGCTTACAGATCGTTGAGTGAAATCAGATATATTCACAATCAAGTTGTTACTCCACCTTCGCCATTCGAGTTCAAATTGGAAAATTTCTTCTACAAATATCTTGAGGCTTGGTTAGAAGAAAGTGGTGACAAGATCTCAGCAATTGTACAAACTGCTTTAGAAAGTGATAATTATAAACCCATCGACACTGCAAACGAATCCACGAAATTCAGTAATTCAATCCTTGATATATTTAGTCTTATTAAAGAGTTCTTCAATATATTAAAGGGTCTAGGTTGGCAGAATGAGTTTCAAATTGCACAGGCATATACTGTTTTACTCAAGAGCATATCCGACGGTTCAATGCATTACGCTAGTTCAATTACCAGAAAAATCATGATGGATCTTGATCAAGAGGAACAAAAGAAAACGGCAAACAATGATGAGAAGTTGGAAAGAAGAAAAAGTGGCGGCTGGTTTGATGGTGTGAAAAATGCAGTTTCAAACATCAACATTGACTCAAAGCTAGAAATTCAAGAACCATATCAATTTATGCCGGAAACCTGTGTTGCTCTCAATAATTTAGCTGCATTGAAGGAGCAACTAGTGAAATTGGAAGATATATTTGATCCAGAGCAAATTTCAGACGCGGTAAATTCTAAAGATCCTAATTCTAGAAACCAATACACCAGTCATGTTTTCTCATTACGGCTTGTGAAAGCAGAAAATTTGAGAAGCTCTAATTCGACTAGTACTAGTTTAAATCCTTATGTAACTTTGATTGATACTAAAATGCGGAAAACTTTTGCAAAGACCAGAGCACTAAATAGCACCTGTAATCCAGAATGGGATGAAGAATTTGAAGTTACATTGCCAGCAAATTCTAATTTAACTATTTCAGCAACAGTATGGGATAAACGGCTAGGAACGCATTCCATATGCGGTAGAGCCTTGATTCAACTTGACCCAAAGAGATTCAAACATGATGGTATACCAGAAGAGATTTACTTGGATTTGGATTCTCTGGGAAGAATATTAATTGAAGTGGCAGTTGAGAGAGAAAGATTGGATGCGATATTTGTAATGGGTAGAGCACATCGTGCCATTAAGAGATATAGAGAGAGGTGTATCAAGTTGATGGTGGAGAAGTTCTCAAAATTTATTCATTATTGTTTCTCTAGATCCAATCTAAAAACGATTTGCGGCAGTAATGGAAACCTCAGACCAACCCAAGAACAAATGGACCTTGCAATGGCCCCTTTGTACGAATATTTAAATCTGGGTTTACTGGTCCTCGCCGAATATTTAACAAATACATTGCTACTAGAAGTTATGCTTGCCTCATGGAATGTCGTTCTTGTAAGTGCCGACGATTTGTTGTTGCCTAATCTTGCATCTGCGAAATCTATAATTCCGACCAATGCCCAAACAAATGGAAGTACAGGGTGGCAATCTGCTGTTACCTCGGCAGTAGCAAACGTTACAAATTCGTTCATGGGTGGAAAACCTTTGACACATATAGAGCTCGAAACAGTGTTTTCTTGGCTCAACTATTTATGTCTCGACTTCTTTCATAATGGTGGTGCTGGTCCAGCCGTCGAAGATTTGAAAAACGAGTATTATCAAGGGTTACTTCTCATACCTATCTATTATGATAGTGAAATTGACTACTTATTGGAGGAAGTTGAAAGATTATCCCCGGCATACTTACGAACTTTGAGAGATAGAAATAACTTTGACCATGAAGTTATTACATCTCCAAAATTGTCTCGTAAAAAACCAGGAACCATGTCTAGGGCAACAAGCATAATGCGAACAAAGACCATACATGCCAATGCCACGGCTAAAGCTAGAGAACTTGCCGCCAAACATGCAAAAGAGGCTAGATCCGATCCGACAGCTGCACAAGCTCAAACAGAGGATTTCATTTTGAGAATATTGATTATTAGAGATGAGAAAAGTTATGTAGCTAGAAGGTTAGAACAACGAGAGAAACTAGCACGAAGCTTGGCCACTGAAAGACTAGCCCGTGCAGCAGCTGAAGGACGCTTCCAATAGATCATTTGCTTGCGAACGTTTATAAATTCCATATCTTAAATTACATATATTGTACATTTTACATTACTTAAATTACACAAACTTAATCCGTCCTTTTGAGACCTGAGACCAGCTCATCAATCATGGAAGCATCTTCTTGATGAACGATAGTTTCATCAGTGGTAGTATCGTTACCATCTTGGTGTATAGTAGAGTCATTCATGTCATGAGCTATTGTTGTATCTGCAGCTGCAGGTTTACTCTCCTCTTCGTTGTTAGGTTTCTTCTCCTCGGTCTCTTCAACTTTCTTTTGCTCTTCAGAAATTTCATTTTCTTTCTTTTCTACTGGTTCCTCAGCCGGGCTTTCTACTTTTTCTATATTTTCAACTTTTTCTTCATCGTTGGCGTCTTTCATTTCCACGTCAACTTTCTTATTACTATCAAACTCTTTGTATGCCTCAACACCATTAACGAACAATTTATTTAATTTATCATCGAGTAATTTTGAATCATCGTTCTCATCCAATACCAGCATCCAACCGAAATCCTCACCCCCGACTAATTCCTTCAATTCTTCGAGTTTCTTCTCCTTTGTTACCAATTCTTCGGGTTGCTTTTTGTACAATGAATTGGCTGTGAATTCATCATGCCCGCCTGCATCAAAGAATAATCTATACGAATTTTCACAAATTGAAACTTTCAATTCCAGGTTAACATAACCTTCACATTGTTCTTCGTCAACATTTTCAATAAAAGCTCTAGAAAATGGCATATTGAGTTTTGATGCTGGGACACCCTCTGTTGGGTTAGACATAATATAACTAGTAACATAGTAATTATATTTCTCTTCTGAATTTTCATGTTCATTCAAGGTTAAGTCATCGAGACCAACAAACTGTACATTTGCAGAATTATCATTCTCTTTATATGTTATTTTGAACATATTTTCTTCCGATCCCATTAACGATCTAACTTTCATACGGTACAAAATTTGATCTTTAGCACTGGAAACTGGCTTGGACCTATCAGATTCATATAAAACAACCATTTCTGATGTTTTATTGTCACTAACAATACTATGCATATGTTTTACCATAGCCTGCACAACCTTGTCAATAGTATATAATTTATAGGCTTTGTTTCTGTATCCTTGACGCAATGCTTCTTCGACCCATTGGTGTTCAACTTCACCTTCAATCAACTTAGCAGCTAATTCTAATACTTGTTGGTAACAATCTCTCTTGCCTGTGATTTCAACTCCCATTTCTTCCAATTGATGCGATATAAGATTCAAGTCTTTGGCAAATTGGGGAGATTTGCGTGCTCTCACTTCTTTCCCTACAATTTCATTCATTTGTTTCACTTCGTATAATCTTTCATAAAGGGTTGTTAAGTGACGGAAGAACACATAAATCGTAGTATTGCAAAAGAAATTGAATTTGACTCTCTTCTCTTCAGGTGTATCCTCATTCAACGAAAGCTTGGTATTAGCCGTTTTGATCCATAACTCGCTCGATTTTTCAATATCATCAACAGCATCTTGATCATCTGATTCGTTTTGAGGAGTAGATGGGCTGTCTGTTTTGTTATCCTTCTTAGATTTAGATTGTTTCTTCAATACATCACGTAATAAGTCATTATCTCTACTTCTTTTCTTAGGATTAGAAGAGTTTTCTACCGATTCAGAAGTTGAAGTCGATTCTAAATTTTCAGGGTCTAACTTTCCTCTAGCGACTATAGCATTTTCAATTTCTTCGTTATCAATGCCGAAAAATAAGGACACGAAGGAATTAAAAAATTGAAGTAATTTTTCTCTATCACTGGCAGAATAATTGGACGATTTATTGATGAAAACCTCAGATAACTTCAAGACATCCATCAATACCGCACGATCCTCAAAAACATAGTTTAATTGTTCTTGTGGTTTGGGTGTAAGTGGATGTAAACGCTTATTCTGTTGTTCAACTTTAACCGTACTGATTTCACTAACCAATTGCTTCACAGTCAATAACTTTTTATCGGCCTGCTTAAAAGTCAATCCCAAATGGTCAAGAGATTTGTAAAACACTTTCTGTTCCATTTCTCTCCAAACTTTATTCCATTCCCTTTGGGCACGTTTCCATTCTTCATCCTTTTGCTTTAATCTCTTTAAAACAATAGGTACAGCAATGGCGGGATTTTCATGTAACGCGTCGATAACTTCAAACCCACGATCTTTGTCATAGATCTTTCTAATGACTTTCTTGTAGATAGTTTGGGAACTATGACCTAAGCCAGGAGGTAATTTGAAATTTGCTTTTTGCTCGGGTGTCATATTGGCAATTCTATTAGCCAATGCCTCTAAAGTTTGAATAGTTCTCAAGTTAGATTCCATGTAATAATCAAATTCCAATCTTTCTTCTTCAATTTTGAATAAGATTTCCTCGTATTGATTTTTACGATGAGCAATAAATCCGGAATCTTCAGACGCCCAAGTAGGATGTCCAACCCATTCATCATTCAAAACTTCCCAACACATAGCATCACGACCACTACATGGCATATATGTCTCTGCTTTAGGCAATTTTCTATATGATGGGCCATAAGCTTGGCATAATGATAATTCCAATTGATGTTTTTTGAAAGTAATATTCTCAATATGCAAAGGCTTTTCTTCGTAACCGACGAACATTTTGAACCAATTTAACAAATCTGAGTGAGTATCACCGATGAACCCATCAACTCGCTCGACTAATGTTTGTTTATCAATAATATCTTGGGAAAATAAATTCAATAATTTCAAAAAATCGTTATAACTCTGTTTATTGCCAATCGCCTTCTTAACTTTGTCAAAGAAACCAATTTCTTCAGACAATGACGAAGTTTTAGTAGAAGTCACTGTTGGCATTGGCTCGGGAATTCCAGGCACTAATGTTGGATTAGTGACAACAACTCCATTCTTACCAATGCTAGATTTGGAAAATTTGCCTGGGGCACCTCTAACACTGGATAATTCAGCTTGCTGATTATAATTGTTATCATATTGATAAGGTTCAGAAATAGATTTCTTCTTTTTCTGGTCAAACTTAGGTTCAGGACTATGACCAGGCGGTATATGAAAGTGTTGTTGTTCACCAGGGCTTAAACCTGTTGCTGACGGTTGAAAGTTTCCAACTGGGG
This sequence comes from Candida sp. Y128-05E, assembly GCA_037042355.1. Classification (NCBI taxonomy): domain Eukaryota; kingdom Fungi; phylum Ascomycota; class Pichiomycetes; order Serinales; family Debaryomycetaceae; genus Candida; species Candida sp. Y128-05E. The sequence goes on along the minus strand of JAXQKE010000022.1, from coordinate 27,429 downwards.
GTAATTGTTGTTGACCATTAACGTAATAATTGTTACTCCCATCTTGCCCAAATTGCTGTTGTTGTCGTTGTTGATACCCTTGATTACTAGTATCTGGCAAGAATTGTTTGAAATCATCCAATAAGTCTGGAGAATTTGCAAATAAAACCGTCACTTGTTCATAAACTTCACCAATAGGTTTTTGTTCTCGTTGATAAGTCTGTAAAATCTCCAAGAATTGCTTATAGATATCGGGTTGATTAGCGAATCTCGTTTTGATCTTATTGACATAAGTGATAGCATGATTGAATTCAATGTGGCCACCTTCTTGTTGCTGTGCTTGGCCAAAAGGTGGTGCTTGGTTGGCAGCAGCAGCAGCATTGTTGGTGTTCTGGTTGTTGTTATTGGTAGTCGTAGCTTCGTATGGTTTGTTGGAGATATTGGGTCTAGTTGTGGTACCTGTTGGGGTGGTGACTCTAATTGGATTTGGATCGGATGGATCTAATGAGCATTCTATTCTGTAACCAGGGGGCAAAAACGTATTGAACCCTTGAATTAAATTTGGATGTCCTCTGAATAATGAAGAAACACGATCAATAACTCCTGGTGTGTCGATACTTTGAGATTTGAAATCCTTCATAATATCTAAAAAGTTATTATACACGTCGGCTTGATTGTAAAATTGCACCTTGACTTCATCTAAATAGGTCAACGCATCTTTGACATTCAACGGACGGTAAATTGAACTTGATGTAGATCTATTGGGGATTCCATCGGGTAAAATAGATTGTTGAACACTCAAGTGGTCTTGCGGAGGTGCAATACTTGAAGGTGGTGGTAATTGGTTTGATGGACTAGGTAAGGCAACATTAGATGGACGTCTCAATTCGTTGAGTCTCGACGCATCCTGTTGTATGAGATTATCATTGCCACTAGATATTGACGGAATATTAAACCCATGGTTTTGAATATTTTGACCGTTTCCTAAACTAGGCAAACTGGGCAATGGATAGAAAGACTGTCCTCCAGTTTCTAAAGTTGCCGGAGGAGGTAAAACTGGCGGATGCTGGCGACTAAACGTTAGTAAAAGAAAAAAAGAACCCTAAAATTGATTAATTGGTACTAATTCCCGATAAGTTCGATTGATTGCTTACAATGGAAAAATTCAAAAAGTGAGTAAAAATATCTGATTGATGGAGATGATGAAACCCCTGATTAATGGAATGATGGTAGTAGTTTCCAATTAGATATCAATACAATATATCACAATTCGGGTTCATGGAACAATCAACAACTCAACTAAAAAACACCATACATCATCATCGACCAGATCATCTAATCGATCGTCTCCATCAATCAAACACCAGATACTAATCTAACCAGATTAGACGAACAATCAATCAAAACATCCATCTCATCAGCAACTAAAATATATCAAATCATCAATTTAATTCATCAACCATTGAAACAATCTCAATCCACGTATCATATTCCAAGTATACATACCCATACTGCCCACCAGGAGTCCCCACTCCAGTTGAAGCTCCCTGTCCCACTCTAGCTTGATCCAGACTCCCTTGATTAGTAGGTCTCCCCTGGGGTCCATTACCACCTTGGTTATGTTGATTACTCCAAGCAAAGTTAGTCATAATATAGATTAAAGAAATCCTTTCTTGGTGTTGTAAACGTTATGTGTGTTTTGTAAAAGGTGGTGAATAGTTTCGTTCACCTGTTGAAGTGCTGCTTTTTTGAAAGGTAGGGTAACCCTTTATTTCCTGTATTTGATTAAATCCTGTATAAACACATATCCTGTATTTAAGCATCACATGCTAATTCATCACATGATTAAAATTTAACATCAACAAGAATGAAAAACTAGTAACCAAAGCAGTATCAACCAAGAGAACTACCTATAATGAATGCCCCAGATAGATTCGAGCTTTTCATCTTGCCAGATGGGCAGGAGAAGTTAATCATACAACCAGATCTTAAAACTCCAAACTCAGTGTTAATTAAGATAGAAAAAGAAGACCATACTCTAGGTAATTTACTTGTTTCACAATTATTGAAAGATCCTCAAGTTATCTTTGCTGCTTATAAAATTCCCCATCCTTTGTTTGCTACTTTCAATATAAGATTACAAGTAGATGACGATTACGATTGTAAAACTGCCCTCAAGAAAGCGTGTGGATTACTAATTAGTGAACTAGACATGATTAAAGAAAAGTTTAAGGACGAATGGAAGTTGAAGAGTTTGTTGCAGGAGTAAGTTTGTAGTGTGGTGTTTCATCTGGAGTCCTGGTAGACTCTTGGTGGTGGTATAGGTGGAATATTAACTTGAGAATAATGATTAGATTTTTTAGGATTTTTCTGTCTTGTCGTTATTCAACAATGTATATATCTGTATTTTAATGTATATTATGATTAAGAAAATGTAATTATTGCGATAATGAATTGATATTTTATTGGCTAATAGAGTTTTTGGAAAAATGAATCTGGTGTCTATTCTTATGAAGTCTTATAGTTATTTTTAGTATTGCTAAGACGTTCATTTGGATTAAGATTTACATCGAATTCATGGTTCTCCATACTAACCCAAGCCAAGACTAAGAAGAAATACACCATTATGTTTCCAAAGAGTCGACCAGAATTTATATCCAATAAATACCGCTAAGTATGTTTGCCAATTCATTTACATGAAAAGGTCAAGCAGCAAAAGAGCTAAAAATCAAAAAACAAGAAATTACTATAGATTTCATTTGGGCACAGATTTAGAAGCTTTTATCTAACAAGTCCGACAATCAATGGTTACCATTATTTGAATTAATTTGAAACCCAAAAGGAGAAATTCCAAAACAACCCCTCTAAGTATCCAAAAGCTTGAAAGGAAGTATATTCCAAAATATTACTTCAAAAACCTTACAGTAAGAAGGATGTGAATTTTATACGTTCATTGAATTACGTCTTTAAACCTTAACTCACGATAACCATTGTAGCATAAAGACCAGTAAAAAAATCATCTCTAAAAAAATTGCTCTGTTCTTTGTTTTATAATTTGCTGTTTTGCTAATTACTGTGGACGGCACGGTCCACTATGTAGTTTCTTGTTTTGTGTAGTGAATTCAATATATAATATCTAAAAATTTTGTTGAATCGTAGAGTAATTTTGATACTTGAAACTAAGCAATCCAGGTAGATTGATTGTTGACTCGCCAAAGGTTGTAGGCTCACAAATCCAATACAATAAATCCTTGCTTCTCCAAGTCACCGATTTAGAATTTTTGCATCCAATCTACTTATGATATAATAATTATAGATTAAACTAAATATGCTAAAAAAACAAGAAGTGATGCAGATAAAATGGTGATAATAATTAAGGGTATAAAAGAATAAAGTCGTAACCAATAATGCATAAAAGAAACTCAGATGTATAACTGGGTACTATATTGGTTTTCAATTTATGTATCTTTAAATGCTTTTCGTTTAATAGCTTCTCTAATCGTTGCTATTTTATCCAAACAATCAGGTACTTCACAATTAGGAAAGTTACCTTGTTTTAAAATTAAAAGTAATGGATGGGTTTGGGTGGTTCTATTTGGCGAAACGTGGGTAATTGCCAAACCCGATTTTGAAATACATATTTTGTGATGATCTTTGAAGTTGAATTGATAAGTACCATTTGTCATTTCAAACATGATGTATTCTGCTGTTCGTGTATATCTCCTCAAAAATACAGTTTCTTTTCGTTGTTCATTTTCACTGACTTTTGATAAGTTTGAATTCATATACTTGGCAAAGAAATCGACAATTTCTAATTGTCTTTTGGCCTGGGAAGGTGGGTGGCTTACCGAATTCTCAATGCAAGTCCAACCTTCTGACTCTTGGTAGAATAACTCTAAGAATCTATCGGAATTATGAAGTTTTAAAATAGTATTTTCATCATTAAATAACACACCAATATCATCATTGTTTAGTTGATATGAAAATCCATATTTATTAGAATAGTCAACCCATTTAGATATCAATGTTGGGTTTTCGCATCTTGGTAATTCCATTGTGTCGATGTTTTCATGTTTTGTGTGTTCTAATCTTCTCATGTTATTATAACTTTCAAAACTGATTTGGTTAAGTTGTTTGATTGTAGTTGCATAACTATTTATTATAGTTCTTTTATTCGAAGATCTACCTAATTGAGTAGGATCAACTTCTTGATATTTGTTTTTAGTATCATTTGGTGATAATGAGGTAGGTAATAATGTTCTTGGTTGTTCTGAATGTAAATCTGATCTTAAAATCTCTACTGGATTCTTTGATTTAGGGGTGTAGATACCAGCATTATTTTTAGTATTATTGAAGTTAATGATTGATTGATTTTTAGAAATGAATTCCAAGTTTGGTGGGGTTTCGACTAATGATAATTCATGAGTTTTTTCAGGGAAAGATCCTTTGAACCAATCATAACTTAAGATATCGTTGATGGTTGGTCTTTGTAATGGATTTAAACTTAACAAATCTTTAATTAAGATTTTAGCTTCATCAGAGATTGGTTTATCAGCTGGGAAAGAATATTCAGTTTTCTTGATTCTTTCATAGATCACTTGAACATCTTTGGCTTGAAAAGGAGGTTTACCGATTAACAAAGCATACATCATGATACCTATAGCCCAAATATCAACTTCGAATGAATGGCCGGTGTTTTTACCACCCAAAACTTCGGGAGCAATATAATTTGGTGTACCACAAATGGTATATTTTCTAGAATCATTCTCTGGTAACACTGAAGCTAAACCAAAATCACCAATTTTCAAATTCATATCAGGATCAAAGAAAATATTACCCAACTTCAAATCTCGATGAATAACTCTGACCGAATGTAAATATTTGATAGCACCAACAATTTGAACCATAAAGAATCTGACTTCTGGTTCACTAACTCTTTTTCTGGTTTTAAGTAATTCCATTAAAGATTGATTGGGGCAAATTTCCAATAAGATATACACATTAACGTCATCTTCAAAACAATCAACGAAATTAACAATATTTGAGTGTTTTAACGATTTATGAATTTTAATTTCTGATAACAATTTGGTTTTAGTTTTTTCATTCTTGATTGATACTTTGGCGACAGTTTTGGCAGCGAATATCTGACCAGAAGCATCTTTCATTTGAAAGCATCTAGCGAAACCACCTTCACCTAAGAAATTACCTCGGCGGTAATCTTGACCATTTCTTGTTCTAACGATAGAAGGTGGGGTTTTACATAAAGACGACAACTTTTCCTTCTTCTTCTTTTGAGGTTTGTTATTCTCTTGTGGAACATGATTTTCTTTGGATATAGGAATGACATTGGCTGGAATGGCTCGTCTGATTGGTTTTATTGGCGTAATGTTGGTACCACCTCTTGAATTCAATTCATGCTTGTTTAATGGCTGTAATGGCTGTGATCTGATGTTTGACATAACCGATATTAATTCTATCTTATTCTAGTATTTTTCTTTTTAATATTATAGTTGCAAAATATCGATGATGATAACCAATAAATAAGGTGAATAACTAGTCAATAATTATACCTACTTCTACTAAGAACACTATTGTTGCCAGTACTAATTCTGAAAACGAAATATACGATTGATTATATAAAAATTGAACTTGTCCATCTAGAGTTCTATTTACAATTATCCTAATTGGGAATTTTACAAACATTGAAATCTTTTTGTTTTGCTTAACGCTCAATTCGAATTTGGAAATCATCTCGAAAAGTCAGTCACGTGAATTTCTTTAAAACAATTATATTCCAACCTGCTGACTGATCATACCCTGTTTCAGGTTCTTGGGCAATATTTTCATTCAGTCCCAAAATGTAGGTTTCGAAAATTGTTACTTTCGTTCAATTTTATTGGGTTGAGGATTACATATGCTCAAATAACTACTGATTGTTTCTCTGTCAGTAATAGCAAACCACACATCTCTCCTTCATCTACATTCAATCAGCCTCATTTCGAAATTGGACTTAAAAGTCGCAATGAAAACATCCATGTCCTTATTAGGAAATCTGTTTCATGCGATGCTAATTATAATAATATTGAAGCCTTACGGGGTCGTAGATTTTTAACACTTGGCGCTTGGTGAATAGGATCGCTTGAGGAGGAAGTATGTCGGTAAGTAAGGAATACATTATTGTTAAATTCGTTGACATTGCAATTATAGTTTTTAATAATATCCGGGGAAAAAATATTATAAGACGTTGTGGATCAATCAGGAACAATCAATAATGTTTGTAGTGGTTTTCACATAAACGTTTTTGTTGTATATTATAAACGCTATTCATTACAAATGATAATTATACATCTATATTACATTAATTTAAATAACCTTTGCATCCAGGTGCACCACACAAACAAGGAATTCTCTCATCATCATTAATCTCTCGTTCAAACTTATAATCATAAGTTAATTCTTCATTGGTATCGATATCCCTTAATGCATAGATCACAATTCTCTTGGTACCTTCGACTTTAATAATCTTAGCCGTACAACTTGGATTACAACAATGATTAATAAATCTAGCAATCCCCCCCTTCTTTGTAGCATCAATAACAGTGTTTTCATCGATTCTGAATAAATATGACGAACCAATCCCAGTTTTCAAGTACGACTTTTCTCGATGTTCGGCCACTTGCTGACGGATTTGCTCTCCCACATATTCAATAATCATTTCTCGTGCAGCTATAGGTTCTAAAGCGTACAATCCCCAATTATGAATCGCTGATCTCGCAAATGTTACTGGTTTCTTACGCTTGGTTAAAGCATTCAATGATAATACTTCGGTCTCGTTACCTAATTGGGCAGTGATATCAGCAGCAAACCTTCTATTGTTTGCCCGGTTTACTCGAGAACTTTGGATATTATTAGTGGTGGTGGTGGTATTAGCAGTGGTATTATTATTTGTTGGTACATCATCTTCATCATCTTCATGTTGAACAGTTTTCAATGGTTTATGCACTTTTCTTCGATGTGGAAGATAATCAATCTTATTCTTTTCGAGTATTTTATGATATCCCTCGCTTCTAAATGATCCTGTAGAATTCTGTAAACTTGCTTTCAATGTACCAATGAGTTCAACATCTTCAACAATTTCTTGTGATACTTGAGATGAATCCTTTTGTTTCCAAGCCCAATAATCAATATTCGTGGAAATTTCACTGGTTTCAATATCTTCCTCTGCCAATACTTCTTTGGCGTATTTCAAATCTTCTTCATCTTTGATCATCTTTTGGAAAGCATCAAAATTGAATATATCTGATGGCAATAATCTAGATTCGGGATATACAGGTTTAGGACCTCCGGTTGTTGGTTGGTATCTTATGGCACTCTTGGAATAATCAGTTTCTTTTTCTGCGTCAGCAACTTCCTCATCAACTTCTCCATCTTCTTCACCATGTTCACCAGCTTCAACATCATCTATCTTAGTTAATTTTTCTTCGGCACCAACAGCAGGTTCTTCCTCTTCCATTTCTTCATCTGATGAAGAGTCATACAAGAATGTTTTCCTCAAACCGGTTTTTTGTTTCTTTGTTTCTGGTTCATCCTCTGGCTCGACACTAGTAGCAGCTGAGTAATCACGCTTCATTGAAGCAATTGGGGTTAACGATCTACTAGGATTTTCATCTTCGTCCTCTTCATCAGAATCACGATCATAATTAAGAGCATGCTGCATGGGTACCAAACTCTTTTTATGCTTTTTGACAACGCCTGTCTTTTTCTTGAACGATGGTAATGCTTGTTGAAGATTTTTTTGTTTCTTGCTGGCAATTTTAGTTAAAGCTTCTCGTTTCAATTCAGTGTCAAATGTTAACGCCGGTTGTGTTGGTTTATTTGCAGCCTCTTTAGCTTTTAATTCTTCAACCAATGTAGGATATTTATCATGGCTCAACAAATCTAAAACTGTTGGAGCTATAATCCGTTCACGAATGTCTTTCGATAAAAATGATTGGAATTCTTTGATTAACATATTGGCTGCTTCATCGATAATATCATGTTTTGCAGTAGTTTTTGAGGAAAATAGATCTTCTTCGTCGGGTTTACTATTCTCAAACCCTTCTGGGACTGCTAATTCCATGAACAATCTATATTCATAAAATTTCCTACCATCTTCGTTCATAAAACATCTTTCTGCTTCTTTCAAAGAATTAAAAACAATATAAAACCCAGTTCTATCGGGTATGATTCTCGTCCAGTCGTATTTATTCAAAGCACGTTTGATATCCAGGGAAGGAATCTTTTTGGTAGACGCATATTTGTCATGAATCAAAATATATGGACGGTCTTTGACGTATTTAACAAGGTCATCGGGGAGAATGACTCCCGGAATGATTTTGTTATTATGTTTGGTTGATAAAATCGTTGAATTGGGTTTGAATTTATACAACTCACGATTAATTTCACGATTTTTCTCCTCAATCTTCTTCTTTTCTTCGAGGAGTTTTTTCCGTTCTTCAATCTTTCTCTTATCTTCAACCTCTTTTCTTAATTTCTTTTCCTGTTCTTCACGAATGTTTCGACTAATTCTCAACTTTTCACGAGCAATCTCCACCTTATTATTCAAGAACTTATCTTCATCATCATTCAAGTCTATTTTCAAAGGCACACCATCAATTTTCGGTCTTTGAGTTTTGATGGTCTGGATTAATTGTTTGGCTAATTTTTCGGCCTTTTCTATACTACCCTGGAATTTGAAAGAAACAATACCTAATGGTACGGCGTATTTAGGATCATTGACAAATTTTATATCTTTGATTGTATTCCCGCCAAAGCTTTTGAAATAATTAGTAAGATAAACCTCATGGGTCGTTGGAGGTAAATCCCAAACCACCAATTGTGTTTGAGGTGGCGGTCCCAAGGTATCTTTATCATACTGAAACCTCGTTTGGGGCAATTGTTTGAATGGGAATTTTTTTGATTGTTTGTTAGGTTTCTGAAAATAATGAACCACATTCGATAATCGTGGATCATGGACTCCAGAAAGTTTTTCACCATTAAATCTGATTTTCTTTTTTTTGTCTTTATCATCAATTAGAAAAACCTTATAATTTTTCTTACAATCTGTTGGTCTTGGGTATGAAAAATTAGTTGCAAAATCAGCATGGTGTTTTAGTTTGGGGAAATTCGAGTCGAATTTATTGATTCCAGTTGCTGGGTCTGTACCATCATAAGCTGGAGCCTGAGGAGCCGATCCAGCTCCTTTAGATGGAACAGCTCCTCTAGGGGAAGATGAAGATCCTCGAGAAGAAACAGCACCTCTCGGTCCTAGAGGAATAGACCCCGATCCCGATCCATTCAGCTCAGGGCGACCATTCAGTTCAGGACGACCATTACTATGGTTGCCCCTGTGTGAATATCCATCGCTATATCGTCCTCTTGAATTATATCTATTATAACCATAATTATACCCTCTATACTGATTATAAGACATTATAGAAATGTCAATATCTCGTGAAACTAATTTTTTTTAATATACAAATCGTTTCACACCCAGATAAATCCAAGACTACTATAAAAACCAATACAATACCTTTAAATGTTACAAAGTATCCACCTAAAACCTTATGGTATGTTTTATACAACCAAATTTGATCTTCCCATACAAATGAAATCGCGTTTGTTATATGCACTACAGTTATTATTAACGATGGATATTGGAAAGAACAGTAGAGATTGAAGACTACATAACATTGTATAGACATGATCTAGATAGAATATCTCATTATAATTCAAGTTTGTAAATTTCAATAATCAAAATTTTAACTTAAAAAAGTCAAATGCTTAATGTTTATTGGTAATGAAATGTGACAATTAATGTGTATTTGTATGTTTATGTATGTTTATTTATATCTTCTTTTTTAATTTACTTGGTTCTGATATGTTTCAATGGTCCAGCAGAATGGAAAAAGTTATCGGCATACTCTTTCTTTACAAATCTCTTTTTCTTTGGTTCTTGAACATAATGGTCCCAGCCTTGACCTTCGGCAAAGTTGATAGCGGCTTCTTTGGTATCGAATTTCATGATGGTACCTTGCATGTAATCAGCAGATCCTTGGTAACCTATTAAATCATTTTCCCATCTGTTACCGGCACCTAAAATATCCCAATCTAATTTCCAGTGGTCACCATTGTGGTTGGCAGATTGAGTAGCTGGTTTACTTTCTTTATAGATTCTGACTACTCTCGATGTGATCAATTCTCTGGGAGCTCCACTGATGACTTCTTTAGGTACATCTGGCGAACTAGTAGTGGCTGGAAGTTTGGTTTTTTGTAATTGCACTGTGGTTCTGGAGAAAGAACGTACTCCCATTGTTATAGGTCTGTATATTCCTTTGCTTAACATGGTGTTGTGTTTATCTAAGGTTTCCTTTGGTTAGCAATAGAAATTTCGCTTCTTTTGGTTGGTTTAAAATTATTGAGAAATGTCGTCTGAATTATGCGACTTTTAAGAGATATTATACGACATTGTCGTTGCTAACAAAAAGTCTAACAGTTATAGATATAGATAGATAGATAGATAGATAGATCATCTTTATGAGTGGAAAGTTCAACCAAGCAGTAAAGGATATCATACCAACGTACCATGAGAATATACCTTCGAAATTACTTAGTCATATAGAATCACTTTACCAATTGAGTTTACGAGAAAAACCCAATTTAGGTAAAAGTGAAATCGCTAGGTTCCATATATGTACATTTCTAGCAGTGGAAAGGTTTCAGCAACATTTCGAGTTGCCTTCCCCAGAAACAAGGAGGATTCCTTTACCTCCAAAGACTTCAGAGAAATTAATTAGTGAGTTCCGTGATAATCTTGTGATTAAATCAGCTTCGAATACTCCTAATTCAAGTCCTAGGAAACCAAGGACCCCAAGATCGTCTCCAATGAAAAATACTCCAAGTTTGTCTCAGCAAGCTACTACTCCCAAAATAAGTTCGCCTTTGAAAAGGTTACAGAGTTTGCAAGACTCGACCCCGAAAAGAAAGAAATTGAATGATTTACACGATGAGGAATCGCCATTCAATCCTAAGAAAGATTTGGAGGAAGATTTAGAAGATGAAAAATCGTCGGTGAAGTCGTCACCTACAAAGTACGTTTACGATCGAAAACATGTGACTATCATTGATTTAATTCAAGCGGCTAATTACTTCAGAATCCCTGCTAATATAACCCCCATGATTATTCAATGTTTCTTACAGCATAAATACAAATTTACCAAGAAATCAGAATGGCTACTCACCTGTGGTTTGATCCATTCGGCCTATATTCGTATTTATCATAAAAATTTATCTTCAAAGATAGGTGCCGAAGCCGAATTTATCGACATTTTGTTCAATTATCAACGTGGGGGTTTAACTAAATGGAATCTACAATTATGGTGCAAGATTGTCGAAGATTGGATCAAAGATGAACCTTGGATTCTGGATATCGAACAAACGTACATGTATGGTGATAAATCTTTTGACAAACAACACGACCAACAGCGTAGCCTGAAGATAGGTGGTGACTGGTCGTTATTAAACACTTTTGGGTCCATGATCACTGGAGATGTGTTATTGGACTTAAAGTGTCAGGATCAATATTATAACACTTGGACAGAAAATGTGTTAAAACAAAGTAATGGAAAATGATTAATAAAGGGATGCATGCATATTTACATACGACTATACACATTCTTGTCGCTACAAAATAAAACGGTTTTCAACTATATAGGTTATAGCTCACGTGCGAGAAATGGTTTTCAACTAATGTTCAATAAGACAATAGTCTGAGATGATTCCACAGTATGGTTGGAAAGGATGGACTTTTCAGATAAACTAGACGTTAATGAAATATAATTTTATAAAATTAATCTTTTAACTTATAATATAGATTACAGTTGACTATTGTTATTGTATAGATTTATATATATACACAGCCGCACCTGTGTAGGATTGAACAAGCCACGCTAAAACTCTCGCTAACTTTTGTTCAGGTGATTTTGAGATCGCACCTCATCAGTAACATAAACTTTTCATCAGTAGTAACTAGATTCTGTTTTGGTGAACATGACTAATATTGCTAAGAAGAGGAAGCTTTCAGAAGAGTCTATGAATGGAGACATGCATATGCTGCATTCGGATCAACTGGGAGAAGAAGATGTCGAATTAGAGTACGAATCTTCCAATTCCGAACCCATTTTTGATATGGCATTATCTAATAATACCCGTTGGCAAGAAACTATTACTAAAGTAGTACAAGCAGTTGTTTCTATTAAATTCAGTCATATTTTAAGTTTCGATACTGAAAGTGCTGTTGTCAGTGAAGCCACCGGTTTTATTGTAGATCTGGAAAGAGGTTTGATCTTAACTAATAGACATGTCGTTGGACCAGGTCCGTTCTGTGGTTATGTTGTGTTTGACAATCACGAAGAAGCTATTATCAAACCAATATATCGTGATGCTATTCATGATTTTGGTTTCTTACAATTTGATCCCAAACAAGTGAAATACTTAAAGATCACTGCTTTGGAGTTGAAACCAAGTATGGCCAAAGTCGGTACTGAAATTAGAGTTGTCGGTAATGATGCTGGTGAAAAACTTTCTATTTTATCGGGTTTTATTTCCAGGTTAGATAGAAATGCTCCAGATTATGGTGGTTTAAGTTATAATGATTTCAATACTGAATATATTCAAGCGGCTGCATCAGCTTCGGGTGGTTCTTCAGGTTCTCCAGTTATCAACGAAGATGGATATGTTGTGGCATTACAAGCAGGTGGTAGCACAGAATCGTCAACTGATTTCTTTTTGCCCGTCTACAGACCTTTGCGAGCATTACAATGTATACAAGAATCGTTACCAATAACTAGAGGTGATATTCAAGTTGAATGGTTATTGAGACCTTTCGATGAATGTAGAAGGTTAGGGTTATCCCCACAAGCGGAAGCTACTGCTAGAGAATTATTTCCTGATAGAATCGGGTTATTAGTTGCAGAAGTTATCTTACCAGAAGGTCCCGCCGATGGTAAAATCAAAGAAGGGGACAACTTGATCTCAATAAATGGTATCCCTGTTGCTTCATTCATACAAGTTGATGAGATTTTAGATGCAAATGTTGGTAAGGATTTAGAGTTTGTTATCCAAAGAAGCGGTGAGGAAATCCATCAAACCATTAAGATTGGTGATTTACATGCTATTACACCCGACAAATTTGTTGAAGTTGCCGGGGCCTCATTCAATGATTTATCTTATCAATTAGCTAGAATTTACTGTATCCCAGTTAAAGGGGTTTACATTAACCATGGCTCGGCATCTTTCGTATTTCCAATTCCAGAAAGATCGGGATGGCTCTTGGAAGCATTGGACGACAAGCCAATTGATGATTTGGATGCATTTATAGAAGTCATGAAAACGATCCCTGATCGTTCCAAGGTTAACGTTGTTTACCGCCATTTGACTGATTTACACACTGATTATAATAAGGTTATATATATAGACAGACATTGGAATACACCTTTCAGAATGGGTGTGAGAAATGATTCTACTGGGTTGTGGGATTTCAAAGATTTACAAGAAAAAGCATTACCACGAATTCCAATTGAACCCCAGACTGCTAAATTTGTTGATTTGAAAGTATCTGATGACGATAAAAAAGAATGTGCTACCTTGACAAGATCATTGGTTCAAGTTAGATCCTATTTGCCGGTACCAATGGATTCATGCCAGTTTTATCAAAAGCTAGGTTATGCCGTGGTTGTCGATGCTGAAAACGGTTATGTTTTAGTTTCCCGAAAAATTGTACCTCATGATTTGGTTGATATACATGTGATCTTTGCTGAATCTATTGAAATTCCAGGTGAAGTTGTCTTTTTACATCCAAATTTGAACTACGCCATTATTAAATACGATCCATCTTTGGTGAATGCTCCCGTGCAAACCCCTAAATTTGGAACGACTCCATTGAAAGCCAGTGACAAATCATTTTTCGTTGGTCACAATTATAATTACAGATTAGTCACTGATGATGTAAAGGTCTCGAGTGTCATATCATTGAATATACCGCCATGCTCTGGATCGCCGCGTTACAGAGGAACCAATTTGGAGTGTATTTTATTGGATAGTAAGTTATGTCATGAGTGTGATGCTGGTGTTCTTGCTGACAATGATGGAACTGTACGTGCATTTTGGTTGACTTATTTGGGAGATGTTAGTCATGAGACTGATAAAGAGACCACCTATAGAATGGGATTGGATGTCACAGATGTTATGGGAGTGATAGATTCGTTGAAAAACAATAATAAACAGCCAAAATTACGATTGATAGAAGCCGAATTTTCCCCAATTACAATTTTGTTGGCCAGAACCAAGGGAGTTCCCCAAGAATGGATCTCCAAATTTGAAGACACATCAAATGACCAAGTATCTATTTTAACTGTACACAGAGCATCTGCGGCACAAATGAACCAAGCCAGGATTCCTTTAAAGAGTGGTGATACTGTTTTATCGGTGAATGGTAAATTGGTTGCCTCAATGAGAGATTTTGAAGTGGCCCATCATGAAGAAAAGCTCAATTTCAAAATCATCAGACATAAAGAGGAGATGGATATTGAAGTTCCAACTATAGACACTTCCAGATGTAATACTACCCATGTTGTATTTTGGGGAGGAGCAGTTTTGCAAGCCCCTCATTTCAGTGTGCGTCAATTAATGGAAAAAATACCTTCCGAAGTGTATGTTACTCGTAAGAGTGCTGGAGGTCCTGCCGAACAGTATGGGATTATTGTCAATGGTTTTATAACCCATGTCAATGACCAGGAAACCAAAGATATAGAGACGTTTATTAATGTGGTGAAGACTATTCCTGATAACACTTATGTTAAGATCAGGTCTATTTCATTTGATAATATTCCCTTTGCCATTTCATTAAGAACCAATTATCATTATTTCCCTACTGGAGAATTGAAGAAGGATGTTAGTACGGGAAAATGGACAGAAATTGAACACAAAGAATCGGAAGCTATAGTAGAAGTAATTAACTAGATAGATTAATATAGATAAAATATCGTAAATTTAGAATTCTATTAGTAGGATGTATTATGATTTACATAAATTTCTATTAGATCATGTATTATGATTATTTACTATATACACAGTTGGTTATGCCATTAACAACCCCTCATGATGAAACCATTACAACATGTTGGAGTATGAAAAATTTGATTGAATAAGTCTTTATAAAATTTTGAGAAAAATCTAACATTGTAAAGATCTGGAGATTTTCTTTAAATGATTTCCCTTTGAAGTAACTTTTGTGAATCCGTCCAAATGGCACAAACTAGAGGCACTGAATCCCCCATTACCGTGATTTCTACCTGCTTGTTTTCTCTTGATACCAGTACCAGTTTTGATAAACCTTTTGGCTACTGATTTATGAGATTTCATTTTGTTTCTTGTTTGGATTAGCACATTGACGGCTGGTCTTTTAGTGAAAACTGCCCTAGCAGTCTGTATTAAATTGCCAAACATAGTTTCAGAATTAGTACTATCCAAGTGAAGAAAATATCTGAAAAATCAATTTGCAATTTGAACCGAGCACGACTAACAAAATATTTCTACTAAAAGACGACTAGTCATCAGACTCGTCACTAGAATAACCACCTACTACATTATTATGATTAACTTCAATCTTCGCTACTGGTGTTTCTTTCTCTTTTTCAATTTTGGATGCAATTTTTTTCTGATTTTTCTTAATTATTTTATTTGACTTGTTAGGTATGGGTATAGTTTTACAAGGTAATGCAATTGCTTTTTCCTTTCCCTGTTTCAATTGTTTAAACCGGGCTATTTCATTCTTGTCTAGTAATTTTTGATTCAATTCCTCTTGTTGTTTCTTGTGTAATAATTGTTCGTAAAATTTTGCCGATTTTTCATCTAACTTATATCCTGTGTTTTGTGAGTCAAATTGAGCTCTGAACTGTTCTTGTTTCCGCTCTAAAGGTTAATATTGGAAATACTTGAAATATAATAGAAGTGAAAAACATACCTTTATCTTCTTTTAGTTGGTCATATAAACTCTTTCTTTCTTCTGGTTCTTCCTCTGATATAGGTGTCTGTACTAGTTCAGTAGCATCCTTAGTCTCTACTGTCTCTCCTTGTTTAACGAAATCTGGCATTATCTTGCTAATCTAACATCGTTTATTGATGTTTTCTAGATTCTTAACATTATGCAGGTATCGTTTGTGATGGTTGCAAAATACCTACAGAAATTTATGAGGAAAGAAGCAAAGCAAGGAGATAATGATATAGTATCAAACTTCTCTTAATACGCTACTTCACCAGTTATCTTCATTACTTCAATGAAAATTTCAATAAATATTGTTAAAATTTACATATTATATATTAGTAAACGATGATTACCCAATAGTTTACCCAATATTGTCAGATTAGTCTTCGTTGTCTAGTTGGAGACCCATTTACTTGAGTAATGGCCAAGGAGAAACCCCTATATTCAATATTTGCAAATTTGGGATAATTACTCAATCGGGAACTCGGCCCGCAGTGGTTATTTGGAGTTTGACGATTGAATCGTCAATATAAACAGGTTGAAATTTATTCATTTTATTACTTTACTATGGGTTTACCGTACAACAAATTCATTCTTTTTGGTGACTCAATTACTGAACAATCGTCGATATTAAATGACGGATATGCTTTACATCCAAGTTTACAGGAATTGTATACTCGAAAATTAGATGTGATTGCAAGAGGGTATGGAGGCTACAACTCTGCCCATGCCACCATGTTATTGCCCCAGATCTTGGAATCGGAATTGAATGAGCAACGAAACAATATACCGTTAATGACAATTTTCTTTGGCACCAATGATGTCTGGAATTTCCAAGATGACATGAACCAAATCCAGGCGGTGCCAATTGAAGATTACGAGAAGAATCTTGTAACTTTAATCAACTTGGCTTTAGCTAATAATATCAAACCAATCATTATTGGACCGGGGTTACATGATAATCGCTTGGCAAAAATCTATTTTCTGGATCGGGCTATTCATCTTGGAGATGGTACTACAAATGAACGAAATCATCAATATGCATTAGTGGCAGAAACAGTTGCGAAATCTTATAATGTTCCATTTGTTGATATCTGGAATTTGATGAGACAAAATGCTAATTTGTCAGTAAAACAATTATATGAATCGACAGGATCGACTAAAGATGAAGATTATGTTGATTTAAGTGCATTTTTGTCCGATGGAGTCCATTATACCAAGCTTTCGTACCAATTGTTATATCAAGGTATTGTAAACGCAATAGAAACCAATCATCCCGAGTTAAAAGCAGAAAATATGACAAGGATTTTGCCTGACTGGTTTGATATTGATACTAAAAATGTTAGGGGGTCGTTATTTCCTTAGCTCATGAAGTGAGCTATCACGAAGTGTAGAAGAAGTATAGATTATTTGCTTTGCGATAGATATCGAGCGCTTTATACGTTGTTATTGACAATCTGTTAAATTGATATCGGTATCAACCCAAATTAACCAAAGGGTGGTTTTATTATCCTTCAAGGTATATAGTTTGGATAATTAGACAATACTTGTTACATCTTCGGATTCTAATATAGAATTAATTCTTGTGTATTCTATTATATATTGAAATTATTTGAAAGTTGGACCCAATTTGGTTAATCAAAAAACATACCATAGTTCTCTTCATTTTGATACTATTATCGGACAATTGCATGGTGTGGTTTCTCGAAACGGTATTTGAACCTCAAATATTACTGATTAAATAGTAATTTTATCTAGCAATTATGTCTTCTGTGAGCCAAACTTAACATTACAAATAGCCCCATTCACAAGCTACTATCAAAAAAAATTACAACTTGCTACAACTTGAATCCACCAGCATATGGTCAATTAACTTAAACCCATTGGGTTTCCAGTGAATTTTAAGGTCCTGTATATTTTGCAGCAAATGAATCAATTATTTAAACTGATACGCTAAAGTTCTCGTCTACATGGTTCGAAACCTTAGAGAAATTGGAGTACACTTTGTTAGAATAATACTACTTTAAAATGGGTGCTTGGTATGGATATATCAGGTTTAAATCATCAAATTATTACCATGGATGTGGTATAAAAGTGGGAGTTTACAAATTCAAAGTTTACAAATGCAAATTTTGAAAATTATGTAAAAACAAAATTTAGCGCAATAGTGAACAACAAAACAAATAACAGGTAGTAAACATTACCAATTAACAACTATAGAAGACAATCATTCAAATGGCTCTTTCTATGTATTTCAATCATGGTTGCAAAAAATTTTTTTTAAGTACGTGCATATATTGAAAATTACCTATAAACAGCAAAAAAATTTTAGTAAGCCCAGGTCGAGTACATGATACAGTTATCAGGTGCATTTTTCACTTCAAGAAATCGGTTTCGTGGTCTAGTCGGTTATGGCATCTGCTTAACACGCAGAACGTCCCCAGTTCGATCCTGGGCGAAATCATTTTTTTGTTTTTATTGTATTTGATTGTAACGAACAAACCCGTTGCTTATCCTTATATCTAACTTGAGTTCAGTCCATGTAGAAACTGTATTCCATCAGTTTACCAGTTCCTAGTATCATTAGTGCTGACAATGATTGGTGGTACGATTATAAACCACCAAGGACGATTTCGTAAGCCATCTAATATGTATGTTTGTCGGTGCCTATCTTCTGGAATCAAACAGCTGCTTTCACGGAATTCCTCAAAGTTTATTAAGCAGGTTAAACGGTAGGATTGGAAAAGATTAAAGCTGTCAAAGATTTGTGGTAGCCTAAAGAGGCACCAACGATGTGTTCACGGAACTCCTAAAAGTTTATTAGGCTGTTAAACGGTAGGATTGGGAAAGTAAAGGAGTAGGAATGAATAACAATGAGTCAGTATGTCGCTAAAGTTTGGTAAATTACTTCTAATAGTCTGCATTGATAGCCACAAATGAAACAAGCGATGTATGGGGTATAATATGAATAATATTATTTGTGGGAAGCACAAATAATATATCCAGGGCCAGATCAAGGGGAAGGGAACATTGTCTGACCTACCTTCCCAACGTCCCCTCTCGTTATTTGTCACCCTTCCCGTTCAGCGGTAATTTGTAAACAATGCATCTCCCATCACATGAATACATTTGTTTCGTAAGTAACAATATATTCAGGCGTTAACTTGGGGCATGTCTAGGGAAAATTTGAGAAAGGATCTGCAATGTCTACACTAGCTATGGTATATGTTGTCGATGATTCTTTGTAACTTACAAACAAAAAGAAACGTTAATCTAGAATGCAGCGGGCGGTTAATTTTATTTGCTCAGCGTCTACACTGGAAAATATATGAACTAAAACTGGAAACTGTAGGAAAACATATCCTGGTTAAAGCATTAACCTGCAAGAAACAATAGTTTATTGTGTGACGGAACATCATTATACTGTCCTTAGGTTGCAAGAAAGTAGCAAGAAAGTAGCAAGAAGAGCAACATAAATAGTAATAATAATAATCGTAAGATACTTCTAATTAGCTGTTTGAGTAATTTACAACTGTATCGACAAGTCAACTATGGAGGGTTTGATTCATCCTTGAGTTTGACGAAGTTATTCTGGATAGAATTGGGGGAACCTCCTGCATGTATACAACATAATTTATTATCTATCTGTAAGTGATTATGTAGACAATGAAATAGGCTTAGGTAAGCCAATGGATTTCCTGGCAATGGATATCAAAAGCGAGATTATGTAAATGAAACGTAATAGAAAAAAGAGTGAGATGTTTTCTATTAGTTATAAATATCTCCACCTGACTTACTCTACTTGTTTACCTATCTATTTATCTATTTATTTATCTATTGGTATGGTTAATTCTCTCCCTTTATACTTTCCTTCTATTCCTGCTGACGATAACATTGATTTCTACATGATATATTTTTTATGCAGTGTCTTATGTACACTCCAATCAAGGAGTTTGTTAAAAGTTTATATATTAATAATAATAATCCCAAACTATTTCCTCATCAAACGACAATGTTATCCTTTCCCAAACAGTCGGTAGACAAACCGAAGCTGTTGCACCTGAATATACTGGACATATTGCCATCACAAGAACGAGGGGGGTTTCTATGTCAAGAGGTTGTGGTAAAGGATGTTGATGTCAATGATCGTATTCGATTTCCACGGATGAGAATTGGCAGTGTCGTAAGAATAGGTTCTGGAATGAAGGAAAATGTGTTTGAATATTATACTACAGTAGGGGTTACACAACAGCAAAAGAATAGTACCTCTACAACTGGTGGAACTGATGATGAGAAGGTAGCACCAAGTCATGTGCACACTAATGAGATTATTAACAAGGGCGATAAGAACCAGGTCGATGATGTTATTGAGCAACCGGCCGATAATAATAATTGTAATAATAATATTAACAATGGTAATAATAATTTGCAAAATAATAATATTTTATCGGTTGCCACTGAACCAATTAAATCTCGCCTGGACCTTGGCATGGATGCGGGATCTGGTGATGCTGAACCTTCACCACAGGCGTCAAAGGTCAAAGAAGCATCAACGATACAAGCGAATGTGGGGAATGCTGGTCATTTTGTCGCTGCTGATAGAACTGAGAAATCAACTTCATCACCTATAATAAAATCTGTTGATTCTACGAACTTCCCTAAACTGGTATGTTCCACTGTTACTCCGCCATCAAAAACATTTAATCCTAAAGATTCCCCTATTTCCCCTTCTACACCTTCTACAACAGCATCGCCCTTGAATTACAATTTTGCTCCTTCATCATTTACAAACTCCCAATTTTCGCCCCGGAAATGCTCCTCTGCATCAGAGGGGACCAACTTTGATGAAGCTTTTGATGAAACTACTACTAATAAAGAATATGTGCCGGCTACATTTGATTTAACCAAACCTTTAAGACGATTTTCAATTCAATTCACTCAACAAGATCTGGAATTATTACAGGAGTATACAAATAACAATTGCATTTATCAAAAAGATATGGTTCCTACATCAACCACCGCATGCAAAGATGAAAGTGTATCAGTCTCGTCGTCGTCGTCATCTTCGTCAGCATCCACAATAAAACCACCTTTATCACAGGTTTATCAATGTAAAAAACCATTAGGCACACCGGCGGTTTTACGTCCTATAAAATCAACTAATAATTTGCCCCAATCTCAACCTTTACAATTATCGCAATTCAATTATGGTAAATTAGCCAATATCCCACTCCAGTTTAATTTACCCACCCATCAACATTGGAAACCTAATGATTTTACTAACCATTGCATGCGATGTACAATCCAATTCACTTCAAGCTTAATCAACTTTCTCAATAATAATATCATATCAAAACATCACTGTCGTTTCTGTGGTGGAATATATTGTCAATCGTGCCTCAGAGATTCCAATCTGATATTGTTGGATGACTCAGGAAGATTTATCTTTAATTTATCTGAAGATGTTCAAGTCAATAAATCAACAAAGGTTTGCTTAAAATGTGCGTATGTCTACAATTTCTTGCAACAAGAATTACTCAAGGTTTTAAAACTGGGTTGGTTTTTTGTCGATAATCCCCATATTAATCCCAAATTCTCGTTTACTCGCTTGAAAATTGTTGAAGAGGAGAAGAGGAAGAGCCTGGGTGATATGCCAAGTGACTGGACCTGGAGCTCGTTTTAAAATTAGATGGTTATGGTTTAATTCTTGTTTACTTTAATGTTGGTTGGTTGGGTTTTATTTTTATTTCTACTTTTTATTATCATGGTACTTTTTTGGTGTACTATTAAATGGTGTACTTTGTTTGCATACATAGACGGCTTCTTAGAGATTAACTCTCAGTATAATACATAATTGTATAGAATGTAATTATACAGGTGTAATTTAACTTTGTAACGCCATTATGCGAGGAGTGCATTAGACTAATCGTGCATATGACTCGTCCTAATTACGGCATATTACGTAACATTAGACTTCAGATTAAGCAGAAAATCACCAATCTTTACGTTGATTATGTTTGATTATGTTTGACGATTGAATTAATCGACAATTTTCGCCGCCTTAGGTATTTGTTTCAGATGCAAATGGAAAATATTATCCAAGGATATTGGAACGGGCTACACCTGCTATTTGAATTTTATATATTCAATATGATGTAATTCTCCGGATCTTTGCCGGATTTTAACTAAGTAACTATTAAAAGCAATCTAACTATATAAAAACCAACATACTAATCTATAGATGATGGTTGTAATTCAACATCATTTTGCATTGCATATGTGTCAACAGCAACAGTTTGGGTTGATGGAGCCGAATTAGTTGGCGATTCTGCTTGTGAATCATCTTGCACATCTTCTACAGAAATATTTTCAAATGGTTCATCACCTTCTTGAGCGTCTGATGCGTCAAACTCGGCCATTGTTAGTTCTGCATCGACGACATCGACTTCACCATCGGCACTGTCATGTTCAGAAGTGCCGACAATAGTCGGTTCACTCGTCTCAACAATAGCTGCAGAACCTTCTTCTTCAACTTTACCTGCATCAATGGTTTGGTTTTCTGAGTCGTACGATTCTGGTTCGTACGATTGTGATTCTTTGAATTTTTCTGGGTCGTACGATTCAGGCTCTTGAAAATTGGCTGATTCTCGATTAGCCTCTTCCACATTTAAATTTGGTTCAACATTTACCGGTTGGGGAGATTCCTGATTATTTCCTTCCGGCTCATTTTCAACCGGCTTCTCTTGTTCAATTTCCTTTTCAAATTGTTGGTGGACTTTCACTTTTATTGATTTTTTTGGTACCTTGATACTAACGCGACCATCTTTATTCATTTGGGCGTAAATTCCATTTGAATTCACTGGCAGGTTAAAGCTGACTGTGGAAGTGTGTTTATAGGAATATCCATCAACACTTTCAATCACTTCTATGGTAAGATAATTCTCATCGAAATATTCCACATTCAAAGCCTTCTGAGATATATCTTTGTCGATGAATTTTATGAAATATTTAGAATCATCTTCTGTGACCGTTAATCGAGAAAAGTAGTCCGATTCGACTGGCTGCGTTGACTTCTCGGGTTCAGATTCAGATTTGGTTGATTTAGATATCGTTTTTGGATAATCTTTAGGGGGTGACTTGTTAACAGCAGCACAATGATCCCCCGAGTTTCTGGCTAAACTCTCTAGTCGTTCCAGACATTTTTCGCCACAATCAAGTGGAGCAGCTTGATCTAAAGCGATAGCCAACGATTCAATCAAAGAAATCAAATCAAAGGAAGAGTTAAAAGTAGGTGTTGGTTTGTTATATACGCAAAACATTGTTGGTGTAGAATCAAATACAGTTGGATATATCATCCTTTTATATATTATATTTAGGTGGCAATTTGGGTGCAAATGGATCGAACTTTCTAGATTGTTTTTTTTGGGTGGTGCGGTTGTGGTAATTTTGATGGGGGAAATTTAATCTGATAGAATATTCTAGAGCCGAAATGTAAGGATATCATGGGGTAATCTTTTGTTTGGGTGGATGTGTCATCGACAGTAGTTCTATCTGGTTCCACAGAGAGGGGACACGTATGTCTCCATGGTGAGTAACCAAAATCTTGCACAAGTAAAATTATCAGGTTTTGTTTAATCGCTTGGAAAAAACCCAATTAATCAAGTATAGAATACGAGTGTAGTCCACTTTGGATGGATATATAGCGATAAAGTTAGTTACTATAAGCAGCAGAACTATTAAAAGAAACCAGATATGATATAAACACCAGATAAACCAAAAGACTGGCAAGTAAACTGAAACTAAAAAGTTATATGCGACAATGAAAAATATAAACCTTCAGTGTAGAATGTATAGAATTAACTGAATACAAACGTAAATGGTATTTAAATAAACCCTTAACAATACATATAAAGACGACTGTAGTTACTATTAGTTATCGATACTCTAACCTGAAGAATCAAAGTAGATGATTATTACAAATTATCAATTTAAATTTGACAAACAAGTAAAACAAACAACATCACATCACCAATTGTCTACCATGATAATTATAATACCCATCCTTACTCTAAACCAGGCGATTATCATAACATTCATGTTAAAGCCTTACTACAAGTATTGTAGATACCTCGTACGACACCATTATACAAACTGGGGATTAGGTCTACAAGCCCACTAGGACTGGCAATCTATTAAAACCCAACCATTGCTTAACAGAAGTTGACAACGCGTGGTGAGCAACAATTGTGAAAGGCAAGAATGAAAATCAATTGGCCAACCAGAATTAAACTTTTGACAGCCTAGATCATCTAGGGAAATTTTTAAAAAAAAAGGGTTTAAACTTAAATAAGATTTCCCTAGAAGGTTAGTAGTAGTATGTGGTTATGGATGGGTTATATAGGTACGGGTGAATGATCCACTGGTAATCCACTGAATCATTCAATGGTTCATCGTCTCCACACGAAAAACGCCAATCCCGCCTGCATAAATCCTGTGATATTTTCATTGTCATTTTTTTTCTTTAAGGTGGTGCTATTTTTTTTGGTTGTAAAATCAAGAATTAATCTTTAATTAGGGCTCTTTATATAAACCACAGGTATTTTGGTTGATTCATATAGTTTAGCGTGATATATATGAATAGGTGAGTCAGATGTATCAACAGCCAAGTTATTCCCAAGATTCATTCCGAAGATTGTCTCTGAACAATCCATTTCGATCTGAGTCTCCCCAGAGCTATGAATCAGAATGGCAGGCCCCTAGTAGACCTACCATATCTACCAGAACAGGAAGCGATAGTTCAGTCAACTATAGGTATGTATTAAGAGAGTAGTAGACAAGAAAAGAAATAGATTACGAGGAAGAAAATAGTAAGGAAAGTATAAGGAATATTAATATATTTGGATATTGAAAAGATATGGAAGATAAAAAGAATTTACTAGCTTATTAATTGATGTGATGAGATGTTTACTGCAAGTTCTTCTGGTGATGATGTTCTTTGCTTTATAAGGCATTGATTATTTTTATTCTTTTTGACAGTGTCACGTGTAAAACGCGTTTATTTTTAATTTAAAGGAGGCAGTATTAGTAAGAGACAGAAGGAAGGAAAGAACGATTAAGAACGAATGAGAACGAGATCAAGAAGGCTCAGTAAACGCAAACAAGATAATTGATAATCATCGCATACTCAATTAATCACTACTATAAATATTTTTCTTTGCTATGTTTCATGACGTTGTGGGTGAAACTCGTGTTTAAACCAATTTTTTATCAACAACAGCAAAATTGGCAACAGGAAAATTATCGAGTGACTGAGGAGGTTGAGAATTAGTTTTTATTCTTATTCTAATCTTTTCATTATATTTACTTAGTGATTACTCATTAGTGAAAGTGTTATATTAGTATGTTTACTGCCATTATCTGTTTAATGTGATCTTGTGGGGTGTTTTGTGCGTGGTTTAGGAGCTTACACCGTTATGTCCATATAGGCTCTTGTTTCGTTGCTTGCTTTCTTGTTTGATGTGTCAAATATAGCTTTAGATGTTGCCATCACTAAGTGATATCCAACAAAGTACTCACGAAGTGAGTACTTTCTGGGTGGGGTCTTTTGGTCTCTCGTTTCAGCCGCATTGCCTTCAAGGGGGCGGTATCAGGTGGTGCATCTTGTTTATCTGGTTCATCAGATTTATCTGGTGTAAACTCTTCACCTCTTGTTATTGTCACAGTTTCGTGTTTCACATTTGTTTCAGATTGCTCACATGATTCTAAGCCTCGTTCGGTTACCGCCCCATTAGATCATTTGCCTCAAGAAGATTATTATTAGTAATCTGCTCGATTATCTGCCCCGTTGGATTATCTATTGCTCCTTTGACTTCCAATTAGCAATACTCATCCGATAGCTATTTTTTTCTATTTAACACTGCCTTTTTTCTTGACTTTTACTAACTTTTTTAGAACAATGTCCAGTAATAATCCATTTGCGTTTGCATTAAACGAACCAAACTCCTATGTCCATCATAGAGATCCCCCTCCACCACCATCTCAACAAAAAAATGTCCCAATATCCCAAATTAGAAATGCTTCTAATAACTCAGAACACTTAGACAGTACAAACAATTTAAATTACAATCCAAATTTCGATATAAATTACAATCAGCGATCAAAACCCACGAAATCGGTACCGCCTCCAAGGCCTCCAAAAGTCGATATGCCTCCTCCAAGTTATGAAGAAGTGGCAACGAAAAACCTCGACTACCCCGAAGAAAAACCGGAAAGACATAGAAGTTCCTCGAATCCTAGTCGCGAAAATAGAGAGCCAAACAGAGAACGTTCCCACAAAGACCGTTCTGACCGTTCTCGCGAACACCGTCATCGTGAAAGACGAACACAATCAGAATCTGATAATAAAAGGCGAGAACGAACTTCTAAGTCTTCCAAGGATAAAAAATCACCTAAAAAAGATGTTAAACCCGTCAAGGCTAAAAACTTGGATACCATTGATAAATTGGACGTTACTGGGTTTTTTGGCGGAGGATTCCATCACGATGGGCCTTTTGATGCCTGTACACCACACAGAAATAAAAATGCTAAACAACCACCAGTAATGGCATTCCCAGTGGATGGACCCAATAGTACAATCACTGGATTACAAAATGTCAATAAAGATCAACAGTTGAACCTTGCCTTTGGTACTTACAATGAAGATGATCAAAATGAAATTGTTGGCAGAAGAGGCAGTAAGGACAATGGTACCACTCCTCTTATTAAAACCGGCCACGAAGGTACTGACTTTGATGCTCCTCAACAAAATCCTGGAGTTATGGCATTTGATGCCAATGCCAAATCAACTCCAGTCCATGGCTATGCCACTGCTGGTTTGGGTAGTACTACTTTCATTGACGGTGCACCCGCTCCTGTCGGAGCTGGAAGTGCAGGCGAAGAAACATCTGGTCCTGGTTTAGGTAGAAAAAAGTCCCTTGTTCAACGATTAAGAAATACTTCTAGTTCAGAAGAAAGTTCTCGTAGAAACTCAAACGATGGTACCATGAATGGTGAATACGGTAGAAGGGGTTCCATCAATGATGAACCTTCAAGCAATTCATTCATCAGAAGAGTTAAAAGTTTGAAGGTAAGAAGATAAAGATAAAGTTAAAGTTAAAACAAAAAACGTTCTTGAACCATTAATAGACTTAATTGGATCATTCAACTATATATAATCAAGAGGGTTATATCATAGAATATACGTTTGCTTTTCTATAGGTGTATAAGTAATATAGATTGATTTATATAAGAAAGTCATGTGCAGGATTTTTCAAAATTATTTTTACAAAAATTTTCAGTTTGTTTAACTAGTAGGAAATTGTATGGATGAT
>JAXQKE010000021.1:0-103218 GCA_037042355.1 Candida sp. Y128-05E | reverse complement strand
GGTTCCTGAGAAACTGTGGAAGCTTTAGAAACTAGACAACACAGAAATTCAACAATGACCTGCGATGAGGTAAAATAATAACTGGAAGATAATACAAACAAGGTTCACATTAGATAATATAGATACAAACTACAACCTTACCAATATTGCTACCAAGATTAACAGTAATAACCTCTCTAGTAGCAAAAATAATCTTCTCCTATCTATAAGGGATAATTAACCGTTAGCTTGTGACGAGTGGATGAAGAAAATAACTAAATAATTATTTCCCTCCGGAAAAAATAATTGCTCAAGATCAAAAATAACCAGCTTGTAGGAAGTGTCAGCACGTTTGGTATGGATTGTGATAGTGCAGTAGTGGGAATGGAAGTTCATAAGGGTAGATGGAGAGGTTTAGAGCAAAACTTACTAATAGTAGATAAGAATAATCACAAACAATTGTTTTTAAGTAAACTCCACCAATCGCAGTAGTTCCCGCAACCACACCAAGAAAATACAAAGCCGACACTACTACTACATTAAAATCGTCCTACAACCGCAATCTAGTTCTGATCTTAGAATCGCAATCGGAATCAACCGTCCCCTGTCAACCTAAACACACGAATCACCACTGGTCAACCGGCAAAAGTAACCCATGCAGTAGTTTTTAGGTTAAGTGAAAAATTTCAGGTACCTCAAATTTTAGATCAGTACCATGGTGTATGTATGAAAACTAGAATATGGTCTAGGCATTCTTTACAGCAAGGAGTTCCATTACATATGTTTATGGGATGTAGTATCGCCGGTATTTTCCTCTACATAATCTCCCTTAACCTATCTATCCTTTCAACCAAGCAATCTCTAATCAATGGCACACCTCCTTCCTGATTTATTGAACCACAATTACGTAAGCAATGACCTAACACATTTAAATTTCTGTTGTCTTCTTTTTCCCCCATCTTGTCTGCACACCTCCAATTAGTTTTTGTCAAATATTTCAAACTTTTTTATTTTCTGATAAAAATACTTTAAAATATATAAAATAATAATCCCGAACCTAATTGAGACAGTGGCTCACAACCACACCTGCAAAATAAAATGTCTCTCCTGATTGAAAAGGTTAGTTGCTTTTATATAACATTGACCAATTTTCCAATCAATTTATAATATCTAGTGGTGTTTTTACTTGGGTTGAACTGATATTCAACACTCGTGTCTAAGTGGTGTGTTATACAGATAGTTTAGTAGTAATATACTTGATTGCGCTTTCGTATACAGTTGACGGTAAAGAAATATTATTGATAATTTAGTGTTGATTCAGTTGAACATTAATTTTAATCAGTAAAGTGTTGGAAAAAAAAGCGATTGAACTTGATTAATATTGATTATTGATTAGTTCTACTGTTTACTACTTTTTTCATATAGTCATTCTTTTAGTGTTGGAGAAGACTAGTTAATTTTTTTTTTTTTTTTTTTAGAAAAAGAAGTACAAGAAGATGGTGTCTCCTATTCCATATCAAAAAACCAGAATGATGCAGTCGAATGTAAAATCGCTGAATCCTACTTTGTTAAAGATGGAGTTCAAGTGTCATTCGAACCTGGTTTTAGAATATCAAATGGATGTTTTATACCACCTTTTATCTTTGGAATCAACTAGTTTGCCTAGTTTGATTTTGATTGAACAACAACCAGATATCAAATTGACCATGAGACCGTTGTTGTTGGACTTTTTGTTGGAAGTTATTACCATGTTGAATTTAAATAAATCAACCTTCCCATTGTGTGTCAATCTTATTGATAGATACTGTTCGACCAGAATTGTCAAGAAACAACATTATCAGTTGTTGGGACTCTCATGTCTTTGGATTGCTACCAAATTCCAAGACTCCAAATTCAAAATCCCTAATTTGAATGATTTGAAAATTATTTGTGTTAACTCCTATTACAATGAATTGTTCATTGAAATGGAAAAACATGTTTTGAAATCGTTGGATTGGAAAATCAATTGTTCTACTTTTGATTCATTTATTGATTTATATGTCAATATCATTACTAAAAACTGCGGCAACCTTGAATTTGTAAATGTTTTTCAAGAAAACTTACCTAAGATCGTCTTGGTGGCCAACTACTTTGGGGACTTGTTCCAATTCTACCCAAACATTTACTTCAATTACAACTCGTCCCAATTGGCCATGATTAGTTTGTTTGTTGCTATCATCACATTGAAATTACCCATCAATCCTATTTCGATAATTAAATTTTTCCAAGATTTAATGAATAGTGAAGACTTTAAGTTGTGTGGTGATGATGTTTTCAAAATCCTTTCAGCCAATCAATATCATTCCCTTTTTAATAAATCGTTCTACAAGAATTTGATTAAAATATTAAATAACTTGCCCAAGTCATTAAAGATTAAATATTACCAATCGAATGGTAAAATCAATAATAATTTGATGGCACAATTAAGTCCAATCATCTTACATAACTTGACAAGTTTGGTCGAGCCTCCAGTGAGTCCTATTATCCATTTCAATACCTCGAATTGGCCATTGACGCCAATTTCCAATATTGCATCACCACAAGCAGGAGAGTTCACTCCTAATGAAAACTTATCATCGGCTACAACGACGCGAACATCTACAGCTGCAACTACACCATACTCGCCATCATCGCCTCAGTTCAAGAAGCGATCATTTAATGATTTCCAAGAATTAATCAATCAAACCACCGAATTAAAACGGGTAAAAAGTAAATCATCATTTTGTTTTGGTATAAGTTAATAATAACTGGCTTATTATTTCATCGTCGTCATCATATATACATACATATATTAGAACTTGCATAGAATATAAAATAAATTAGAACTTGGTGTAGTCTTGATTCTTGATCTCCTATCTCCTATCCTGATGGTGAATCAACAAAAAAAACCTCGACAACCCCCTGTCGCTAACTCTATGCCCACTCAACACAATCCTAGACCAATTCCACACAACTATACACCCACTCCACACCAACGGTACACCTGCCTTACAGTTCAATGTGTTTTATACTAATCCACCACAATCAACTCTCGTATAAATCACACTACAATTAACTCACATTTATATTGTGAAACAATATAATTACACACAATTAATCCCAAAGCGGTTATATCTGACAGAGGTCTACACAAACAACCAATCTACAGCAACAATAGGATTGAAAATAATCGCCTTTAAAGATTAGAGACCATTGAAGCGAGTAAGTGAAATTTCACTGAATTTGGCAATACCAAACTACATATTTGGATCCATGTGACTAATAATCTGGTTAGTGGATCCAGACACCTGAATCAGAAAGGGTTTTACGTTTTGCTTGGTATCTGACTGATAAAGGTTCCCTTAGGGCTTAAAACTAAAATGCGAACAATGGGCTATGGTTAATGTATTGCATTCATGTTTCCAGAGGTCTACGAATCAAGGTTCTAGTTCTGCTGAAACAGATCAAGAGCCGAGCCTTCTGTGTAATAGGGTTTAAGAGGATGTCGTTTGATGGCTTTACCCCTTTTCTTTCTAATGTGAAGTGTCGCCATTTGCAAATGTTTCAAGTTTGCTAGTGAGGCTCGAATCAGATTTTTCAGAATAAGCTTTAGTAGAAATGTGACAGAATTGAGGCTGCTGAATTGACATATCAATTGCTATGGGTAGTCAAAAGAAGAAACAGACATTGTTAGCGTCTCACTACCACAACTATACTATTCAGGATGAACCATTTCAAACTATAGATGAGAGTTATGATATTTCTAACTTTTACGATGATTTTATCAAAATTAGAAAACCAGTTAAGTTGGTTAATCAGAATCTGTTTTTTAAAGTGAAAGACTTTGATGTTGATCATTTGCAAAAGACTTTGCATTATGAAGGTGATTTGCAGATTGAAACTAAGGTTGCAGGTGGGTTTGGATCAAATGGGAAGAGAATAAAAATGAGTTTGGATGAGTTGATGGAGGAGTTTAAACTGGGGAAGGATCAGTATTATTTGACCACTCAGTATGATGATGATGATGGTGATGATGATGGTGATGGTGAAGAGGAGGATGATGATGATGATGAGAGTGAAGAGGAGGAACAAGAGAATATTGCTACTGGTATTGATGTTTTTTCAAATAATGTTGATAGTCATGATAATGAAGATAATGTTGATGATTTTGATGAGAATGATTTCGATCATAGTCATGATTCTGAAGATTCATTCGACTTTGATAACTTGCAAGATGACTATGAAGATGATGAAGATGATGATGAAAATGATGATCAAGAAAATGAAGAGACCTTTACTGTTGATGGTGTAGCCATATCGAAACATGAGGCGATACAACGGGTTAATGAATTGTTGCAGCCTCCTTTGACTAACCTAGCTACTTCTTCTTTTCCAATCATACCACCCATCTTTGATAAACTCATCCCCCAACAAATCAACTTATGGATGGGTTGTATCAGTAATAACAGTATTACTTCTAACTATACCTTGGATTTACAAGATACAAAAACCTTGGGGTTGGGCAAATTCATCCCTGGTGATAAACCAGGTACGTCCTCGGGCTTGCACCATGATCATGCTGATAATCTATATGTTTTGGTACAAGGTAAGAAAAGATTTACCATTTACAGTCCTGTTGATGCTGGCAAATTAGCCACCATTGGAAAAATCTACAAAATTTTCAATAGTGGGATTATCGACTACCAAATTGATGAAAACGCACCCAAGTGGAAACATATACGTGACGATGGTGCTATAATTGAGGAAATTGTTTACTGGCTCATTGATCAAGAGAAAAAGGGGCAAAATAACCAAGACACTATCAACACTTATCTCCAACAAATAGACGAGGAATTGAAATCTCGGGCTAAGTATCACAATGTGAGAGCTATTGATCCACCAAACTTTTCACAGATCCCACCAGCATTACTTCATATAGACGATTTCACCAATGAAGCAGACAAATCGTCAATCATACAATTTGCCAAAACTTACTTTCCGGAATTTTTGCAATTAAAGAATTATAAAATTTGGCTAGAGCCTGGGGAAATGCTATATTTACCCGCTGGTTGGTTCCATGAAGTGAGCAGTTTTGGTAATGGTGCACAAGATCAATTGCAGAATGTTCACATAGCCTTGAATTATTGGTTTATTCCCCCCAATGACGATTCGAAAGTATATTCCGACGACTATTGGCAACAGGACTGGGAGAAAACTAAAGCAAGCTTGAAATTGATCAAAACAGGACAATTAAAACCATGTTAAGAACTGGGGCCAAGGGTCTTTTACTAAGTTATCTTCACGACGGTCGAGGTTAACAACTACTGTTAACAACTACTGTTACCAACTGCTGCTAAGCTGTATGGAAACTTATCCCCATTATATTTTTACGCCCTTGTAACCAAGTGGAGAAAACTTGCCAAATTGACATTCCCAGAACTTTTATAGCCAAAATACCCGACAATAGAAGATCACCCAGTAAAATTGTATACATTGGTAAAATGAATTATATATCGATAGTAATTCGGCCCATACTAGCTTTACTTCATACGAATCATGAATGTTTTAGAATAGTTTTCGACCAATCAAGCAGTGATTCAACTTTAGGACAATGCATGATATAAGATAACAAAAAAAGGAATTTAGTTAATAGCCCCAAGATACATCAAGATAAAGTTTGAAATGAAGTTTAATTAAGTAGACGATGCTGTATACTATTAAGTTGATTCACATTAGCGGGGTTGCGACATTCTTGGTATCTAAAATTTGATTTAACAAAAGTTGACGATTAGGCAGGTTATTTAAATGATTCAAATTAACGAGCCTAAATAAACGCTGACGATTAATTAAGCTATATAAATGATTTAAATTAACGAACCGAAGTTTTTTAACTTTCAAGAATTTCATTTCACCGATGTTGGCAATAATTAGAGAGAAGAATGTAGTAATGTAGATTTACCTAAAGGGATGGTGCAACGATTGGTGACCATTGTCAGATTTTTCAAATTTTACAATTCAGCAAAGTTAGAAACTAGGTTTTGCCCATCCAAATGAAGGTTTTGATCTTCTGGGTTGATATATCATATGCAGCTCATATACAGCAAGTGAGGATCTAGTGGGCTGAGCGCCGTAAATGTATGGCATCAAGTTAACTTTTGCTTACTGATTGTATACGATTGTCTACAAAATGCTGATTGTTGTAACCGATTATTTGTAAGCGCAAAGAGAAGTAATATCAGAAGATCCTCTGTGTTCCCCCTATTTGAGCCCCCACTATGAACAATCTTTAGTCTAACCGGAACGTACCCATTGTTCATCTCATCCTCCTTGTTAATTAAATCTCCGTTGTTGAGGTTGCGAGTTTAAGGTACGGTGAAGGTGTCAAATACAATAGAATATTACATAATAAAGTTATCAATTGAAATTTGTAATGCAAGCCGATAGCATAACAATGGAAAAAGTTGAAAAATACCGGATGCCGACATTTATCCCCCAAGGCCAAACGTAGGTAAATACATGTAGTATGCCAGCCCAAGATTAGCCGTGAACAATGCAAATGTTGCGTCTTCATTCCCAATATGATGTAATTTTGAGCGTTTGGGGACGACCTACTATCATCCGAACAATGGCCGACTGGCGATTCAGTTACTGGTCTGCTGGGAGACATACATACAATGGGGAGCCTTGTTGTCCCTACAATGCTGTCAGTGTCCTCATAACTAACGTCAACGTAATAAAGGTGTGTGACATAATTGCTAATTTAAGAATTATAGATAGCCTGAAATTTCATTAAATGGACAATAGCGGGAAAAAAAAAAAACCAAACACAATTCTAATTGTGGATATTTTAGGGAAGGTACAACAACGAATATACATCTATCCTAATACACATGCTTGTAGACCTATTATTTTCAAATGCAAAGATATTCCAGGTTTTTCCTGTTCGCATCTGAGCCAAATGGCACAATTAACATAAGCATTGTGTAAAACAATGGCCGGAATCTAGCTAGATTATCGATTAAGTACAACTGTACTTCAAAATATATTTGTGAAGATATCTAGGTTAACAAAGAGAAAGAAATCGATATTTTATAGTAATCAAATAATTTTAGAGAAATTGATGTAGATACCAACCTTAATGATAGTACAGTTGATCTAGATCATTCATTCTTATATAAAACTTGTATAAAAATATCCACTCGTCAAGAACCTTGGAGCAATTGTGGCTAACAACCGTTAATATGTATTGACAAATTTTCCGGATTTTTTTCTTATCGGAATTTGAGGCAGTGAAATGGTTTGTGATTAATTGACAGACAATTCATTAGACTTATACCTCTAATGTAGACAATGGCTAAAGCATTTAGTAATCTTACATAATGGTGAAAAGTTCCGGGTCAATTATAGTGTAAGATATTTTCTTGATTCGGGTAATTTAATCAGATAAAATTGCTCAATCATATTGTTATTTAGAATAGATAGAGAATATCCAGCAAACATAGTAAATAGAGCAAGAACACCCTATATTTTATGTAATTGGACCACTTTTTTAACCTACATGACATCTTTTTTTTTTTTCATATTGGTGCCATTTAAAAATAAAATCTCGGTAATATTTTATCGACGAAAACGTTTTTAAGAAAATTGCAAATTAATAGAGAATTTTTCCAATTAATTGGCAAAATATTAAAAAGAGAGGGCTTAAACTCATTCTCTAGAGTGCTTGAGTTAAATGGGTACAAACGTGACTAGTTCAACAACTACTTATGTAAGTATCAAGATTAAACCTAAAAAAAGAAAATCTACTAGAACCTAAGAAATGAAAAAAACAATTAAACACCGTGGCAGAAAAGGCAGCTACAACACACTAGGGAGGTACAAGATTACCAATCACTTAAAGGAACAATCTGAACCCCTATTATTGAGTTTTCATTAAAATTTCCATAGATCGCCCAATCAAAAAAAACTAAAAAATAAAAAATTGACACATTGTCGATAATCAGGAATGGGGTGATTTTCAGGGTATATCTAGTAGAAATTGAATTGATTCATTACTTAAAGTGTCCATACTCTTGATCCAGATCCACCATTCTTTCCAATTACAACCACGGCATTTTCTGTTATCGTAAACTGAGCCTCATATGATAGATAATTTCATAGTGGGGAAAGTGAAAAAAAAAACTTTAAAAGATTTTACCGAATGTCGCAGATGTCGTTTTGTGTAACAGAAAAATGGCTGCAAAAAAAAAATAACACCCACAACCAATAAAAAATAATTGGGATCGAAAAGATGCTAATCATTCTTTGATAGAAAAGAAAAGAAAATTAGAAAACAAACGTAAACTATGGGTATTCAGAGACAGTATGAACTAATGGTAGAAACATAAACCGAGATCTACCAATCATATTGACATAAATCAATTAATTTCCTAAAACTGGTTGCAAATCGCCCAAATAGGAGACTGATCCCAAACTATTTTTTCCGCAAAAAAAAAGAAGTCACATAAAATAAAAATTCTATTTTTTAAGAGTAATGGAGAAATCAACTATTAATAAACGTTGCAAACGAGACAACAGATATAAGTATAAGTAAAAACAAGCAAATCACAATATTGACAATACCCACCATAACTATCGATATATCGTGTCTACAAATCGGTGATGTATTTTATTGTCGAATCATCGAATCAACAAATCATATGGCATTGGGTTATCTTCCAAGCCATATTATACCATTAAAGATCGATCCTTCCAAAATTGATTTAATCCCAACGCTTAGTAAAAATCAAACTTATAGATTCTCTATAGATATAATTCCTTCTCACCATTATCACCTATTTCCATCAACCTTCTTCTACTTTTTACCTTGTGGGTACCCCTTTTTATTTTCTCATCTCACACAATTGTTGCTAAATAATAATTTGC
Source organism: Candida sp. Y128-05E (assembly GCA_037042355.1). Taxonomy (NCBI): domain Eukaryota; kingdom Fungi; phylum Ascomycota; class Pichiomycetes; order Serinales; family Debaryomycetaceae; genus Candida; species Candida sp. Y128-05E. The sequence continues at coordinate 94,296 of JAXQKE010000021.1, read as the reverse complement.
ATGGTTTTGTGTTTCAGAAAAAATCACCCACGTGATCCAATACATCACGTGATCAGGGTAAAATCAACTAATTATTTATTTTTTAATTTTGATTAACTTTTTTCATTATCATAAAACAAAACTATACTCTTTAGTAATTGTATGTATGAAGGGATAAGGTATTTTGAAATGATCTAAATGTATTCTTTGAGGGGAGGAGAATATTTCCTCGAAGTTTCCATGCGTTTTGGTCAATTTTCCAGCTAGCTAGGACCAAGACTAAATTCGGAGATGATGAGCCGATATTTGTTTTTGAAATGGTTTGGAGTTGGGTAGAGGTGTTTGTTCGAGTTGGGTGGTTGTAATATGGATTTTTAAGTTGTTTTGGTTTTGTCTCAAAAATGACTGTTTTGTTTGGGGGTTGCTCATATTCGTTTGTGGGGGGAGGCTTTGATTGGATAATGAGATGAGGTTGTATAATGTTTAATGGATGGAATCAGCCTGGGAAGCTTTCATGAATTTTCATCATCCGATGAGTTGAATTGCTTTTTTTGATGACTATTATTATACATAACAATCATGATCACCGTCTTAATTTTTTGGTACATTTTCGTAAGAGCATGTGTATCATGATTGATCAAATAGTAGTAGGATCCAATAAGAATCATTTACAATCAAGATCCAGTAACCGATCAGTTGCAATATGCAGTTCATTTATGAGATTGTGCTCGGTGAGCACAGTTGCTGTGTCGTAAACTATCCCATAAATTTCCAATCGACACCAGAATTATATCCACACCCCACTCCACTTAGTTGTACCATCGCTTTTCTCAGTTCAATATTAATCTTTAGGACTCCTATATTTTCCATTGCGTTTAACATAATATCTTTTAATTAAGCTATTTGTTAATATACTGATTTATCCCGTGTGTACCCCCTGATTTATTTGAATTATATCCTAATTCAAGTTACAATATATTAGAAAAACTCCAAAAAAATTTTTGATTATAAAAAAATATATTGATATTAATTACTTTTATGAACTGTTAAATTATATCAACTCACAATCAAATTTATCAAATTTACGTTTTTTTTTTGTCGATTTTCTTTTTGATTAGTATTTTTATTACGGTGTTTTTATTATGGCATTAGCTGAAAGAAGACCGATTGAATTATCTAATAATGCTATTTCACCAACTTTTAATTCGAGTTTGAAACTCGGATTAAATTCTTCAATTCGTGATAAAAAGTTGTTAAAAGATATCATTGTTAATGAAGACGAAGACGAGGTTGACGGCGCCGAAGATGAAGACGAAGACGAGGTTGACGGCGCCGAAGATGAAGACGAGGAGGAAGAGGACCAGGAAGAGGAAGAGGAAGAAGTTTTAAAGCGATCTGATTTTTCTCCATCTGCTGTGTCCCCAACTTCGAGGTCAATATCTCCGGATTCGTTGATGAATGTGGAACTAAAACAAGTTTCTCGAGATTCAACTCCTCCAACCTCAACGTCTACCCCTTCATCTATTAATGGTAACAACACCAAGAAGCCAAAAAATCCTTCTCGTGTTCCTATTGCAACTGGTATATCTACCACCATTCCCGTTACTGGTGCCAAACCAAAACCTCAACAGAAAGGTGACCCATCTTTAGAGGATGATGTTTTATATGCTATTTTTGTTATCTTGTATGAAAAAGATCCTGAAGGTAGAGGTATGACAGTTAAACAAATCTGTGACATTTTAACTGAACAACATCCTCATATGGCTAATTTGTCGACTAAAACATCTAATTTAGTTTCTGCTAAGTTGAATGCCTACGTCAAAAGAGTCGAAAAAGGTGATGCCAATTTGAAATACGCCTTATCAAGAGATTGGGCTGATGCTTCCCCAAAACGTATGGTTTATGTTTATCGTGGTTTATTGGCTGAAGATTTTCATGTTCATGTAAAAAATTTAATGGAAATGCAAAAATTACAGCAGCTAGACTCTAATCTTTCACCAAACTCAAAGGCTTCAAATGGAAATAACAGCTTTTTGCCAAAGAAAGATGCCCAACGTAAATTGAGTGCCGATGATTCATTAGAAGCCGCAAAGTTAGCGACAATGAATAAACCAAGAAGACAAACTATGTTTGACTTGGGTGTTACTAGAAATACTTTCTGTGATTTCCCTGTTGATAAATCTAATTTGTTTGTTCCGTATTCTTCTGCTCCAGTCACTGCTTCATTAACCGAAGTTAAGCAGAAGGAGGCTAGCGAGAAAAAAGCTCCAAATAAAAGTATTGAAAAATCAAACTCCGATGATAAATTGGTCAATGATTCAGATAATGAATTTGAAGATTTTGAAGATTTTGAAGTCTTCGAAGATGACGATGAAGACGATAATCTTTTCGATTCAAGCTATAGTGGCTTCAATAAAAATGGTAAACGTTCTAAATCCATGTCGTACCTTGCTACTAATAAAAAGGCCAAAATATTAACTGCCGCTGCCGCTGCACCAAGAGCTTCAAGAGCTCCTAGTGCCCATTCCGTAAATGCTGCTGCCGCCGCCGCCGCTTTACACGATGCTGCTTTAAAAGCCAATGGTTCTGTTCTTGGATCAAAGATCAATAAAAAATGGATGCAAGTTATTAAATCGGGATTTTTAACTGAAAATATTGGTACTCCAGAAGATACCAGTTTATCTGACATTGATAAATTCTTTGCTTAATTGAGAGAGTGAATCGTTGTTTGTCATACTCAAAAAGTTTTTGTGCGAGTATGTTGTGTTAATAGTATGAAGTTTAATTATAATATCCAGTATTATATTAGAAGTTGTTTGGACATTTTTTAATGCCCTTTTGTTATTATGTGTGATGATGCATCTAAATGTTGTTACTCTAGATACTTTTTTTTTTGGATAGTTTGGTTTTTTGGTTTATACGTTACATTTATATTTATCTTTTTCTTTAATTTTCGTTATGTATTTTTTAAAAAGTTTGCTATTACCGTTTGGTAATGATATTTAAATCAGATGAGTATTTTATTGTAGGTATTACATATGGTTATACAAATGCCTGAGTAATGTAACTCCTGTCTATTATTATTATTTTAAAATGCTATGTACAATTATGACATGTAATATTTAGGACCATCTCCACCTTCTGGAACTGTCCAATCAATATCTTGAGATGGCACTTTAATATCACAAGTTTTACAATGTATGCAATTTTGACTGTTAATTTGAAATTTCACTCCGAGTTTTTTGGTATCATCTTCGACATATTCATATACCCCAGCTGGACAAAATTTCTGTTCGATTCCGGCAAATTTGGGGTATGATATTTCTGCATGTTTATCATGATCTTGTTCGGGTATTCGTAAATGACATGGTTCATCTTCATCATGATACGTACCAGTTCTGGATACCGAGGTTAATATATCAAATGAGATTTTACCGTCTGGTTTTGGGTAGTCTATTGGGGTGAAATTTTTCGCCTCCTGGGTGGCAGCAGCGTCGGTACCATGGTGATTCAATGTCCAAGGCTCACTACCCTGCGATATCAATGTCGAAAAACCTGAATGTGCTAACCCTCCCAAAACTCCTAATGGAGAATCAAAAGAAGGGCGAACATTCCTAACTTTATACAACTCCTCATAAACCCAACTGTCGTTGAATGCTTGTTCATAACTTCTGATATCTAATGGTTTATAATCTGGATCTTCAAAAGTTTCTTCTTCAACTGCACCTAACTCTTTAATTTGATCAAAAATCGATTCAGCGGCCAACATTCCAGATTTCATGGCAGTATGCGTACCTTTGATTTTTGGAACATTCATGAAGCCGGCACTACAACCGACCAATACTCCACCAGGGAAATGCAATTGTGGGATAGATTGAAAACCCCCTTCATTCAACGCACGTGCAGCATAAGTTATACATTTACCACCTTCGAGAACATTGGAATAGTATGGATGATGTTTCATCTTTTGAAATTCTTGGTAGGGGGAGACGTAAGGGTTGGGATAATCCAATCCAATGACGAGACCTACGGCAACCAAATCGTCACCAAAATGATACATAAAACCACCTCCGTATTCTGAAGAAGTAAGAGGATAGCCTAAAGAGTGTCCAACAAAACCTTTTTTGAAATTTTCTGGTTTCACTTCCCAGACTTCTTTTATACCTAAACCATAAGTTTGAGGTTGTGAATTTTTACGTAAATCAAATTTGTTAATTGCCTTCTTAGTTAACGAACCATGACAACCCTCTGCTAATACGGTGACCCTAGCTTTGAATTCCATACCTCTTTCAAACGAACCTTTTGGAGTCCCGTTTTTGGAGATCCCCATGTCCTTGGTGGCTACACCTTCAATTGCGTCGCCTGACGAATTATAAATTAACTCAGAGACAGAGATACCAGGATACAATTCAACACCCAATTCTTCAGCCTGTTCAGCAAGATATTTTACGGTTTGGTTCAAGGAGACAATAAAGTTTTTATCGTGATTTTGTAATTGTGGTGGTTCTGGTAATGGGAAGGCATACTCTTTAGTTAAATATTGCATTGAGTCCTGGGTGACCTTGGTGACTATATCAGCAGGTAAGGGAATACCTCCAGTCTCCTCTGTTAATTCAGAGTCAGGGAATAATTCCAATAATGCACGAGGCTCAATAACGGCACCACTAACTATATGAGATCCAAAATCACCAGCCTTCTCGAGAACAATCACTCGTAGGTCTCCATCACCTTGTTCATTATCTAATTGTTTCAATTTGATAGCAGTTGCCAAACCGGCAGGCCCACCTCCAACAATACAAACATCGACTGAATCGACCGCTCTCTCTTCTGTAAGCACAGCAATATCTTCTTCTGACATTTTACTAAGTGGAATCTCTTGTTTTAAATATGAAGTAAATGATAATGGTCTTGTTTGGGTTATAATACTACCACATCTCATAGGTATTCTTGAATTTACAGCTAATTTCAAAGCATTTTTGTTTAGTAGTTGTTTATTATAGCTAGTTAGCCTTGTCAACCTATGTTGACACGATCTCTTCAACATGTTTTTTAGTTAATCCAACTATCTATTGATTATGACTCTACCTATATTAGTTTGAAATTTTTTAAGTCGCTTATCTGCAGTACCGGTTACATAATCTTAACGAATCATATTCTGTCAATTTGAAATCAGATATATTGATTTATCCTATCAAACAAATAGGAAATAACAAGAAATAACAAGAAATAATAGTGTATTAGTATATTAAGATATACTATAAACCCTTTTAACCAATTTATTTCATGATTTTTTTCAATCGCACGGCTGAAATCAACTATACGTAAACTAAAACAATGTACCGTTATTTGTAAGAAAACACATTTGTATAAACGTTTATTGAAACACAAAACCTACCTTACATAAAGTAAACCCTAAAAGACTTTATTGATAAAAAAAACCTAAGAAACCCATATTGTTAAATCAAAAGAACCGTCATTACTTTCGTTATTATTGTAACTAGTATTATTAGCATCAGTACTATTATTAGTATTATTATTGTTCTCCTCCATTTCATTTAACATATCAATAGCCAATGTCCAGTCGTCATTGGAATCCATTACCACCAAATCTCCATCTTCATCATAGTATTTCAATTTGTTGACTAGGATATCATCGGTTATTTCTTCCGAATTGACAATTTTCCCGGATATCTTCAGATACAATTCATTAAATTGTATATCGGTTGATACCATTAACAAGTCTGGGATTTCTATCTTGTTATATATTAACTTGATTTTGATTACTGATTGATGATTGAAATCTTGACCATTAGATGTGGTACGACCAGGTCCACTCGACGATCTAGTTCGTTGTCGATTTTGTTGCATCATGGAAAATGTGGATGTCGATGAGTTAACACGGTGATTGGAGCCATTAGATCGTAATGATATGGCGTCGTTAGGTGGATTTGATGTAGACGCAGGGGAGAAGTTTGCGTAAGCAGCGGCAGCATCGTATGATTCCTGGGTGTTTTGAGAACCATGCGAATCTCGTAATCGTTTATTTAGTTGCACATTCATTTCATTAGTTTTCAAATTCCGTAAACAGTTTTCCCATTGATTTCTAATTTCTTCGGTTCGATATCTTAGTATAAATGTCCCCGATTCTTTTTTACCCGACCAAGCAATGATTAATAAATATCCGCCGTTATTTGATGATGACACATTGTAAACCTCCAGTATGTACACACGTCCTTTCAAATCCAATGGTGAAGACTTGTCACTGTTCAAAGATTCCAATAAATTTGTCGTTGATGCTGATGTCGATGATTTCTTTCGTAACAAATCACGTCTATTCTTTTTTTCTTTTTCTTTGGGTTCTTTGGATTCAGGTTCGATAAAGAAGAATATGATTCGTTCAAAAAGATACGATACATATTCTTTTTCATTGTCGCCGTCTTTGACTCCGACAGTACCATGGTATAACAATTCCCCCTGATCTTTCAAATTGAAACCTCGCCAATTAGACACTCGGGTATTCAATTTGTGTAAATATTCAACATTTTCCGCCCGTCTTTGGGCCTCGTTGACTTGACCAGCCATTTCCTTCATGGCATTATTTGCAATTAAGAGTTCGTTGTAAGAGGCTGAATTAACTTGTTCCGAATTGTCTGCACTTGCTTTGATTAGTTCTTTTAGTAATAATGGATATTTACACAATCGTTGGATTGGTTTTAATATGAATGATTGTAATTCAAACCCAGGGTCTAGTAACGAAGATGATTTTCTTAAATTGGCCGATTCTTTATTGATCAAGTCTATAGCAGCCAACTGGCCCACGGTCCAAGGTTCATACGATTTGAAGGGCCCGGAAGCGGCATGAATAAAGATTGAACCAATCCTTTGGTATTTAGTAGGGACATTAATATTGCATTCCAAACCATTCAAAAACCGTCTTTGGAAATCGATAATTTCATTCAAATTGGGGAACAAAATATGGATATGTTCATTCGAAATCAAATCTTGTTGAATCAATTCATCTTTATACTGGCACAACAATTCGATATCTTGAACGTATTTTCTCTCTGATTCAATAATCTCCTTGAACACCTTGGAGCGATCATCATTGGTGAGCAAAGTGGAGGATAAGTTGGAATTACTAATATTACTAGTAATATTATTTATATTGGGATCTTTCAATTCCAATAATTTGTTGACAATTTTGATAATTTTCAATAAATCTTGTGTGGAATCAGAAAATACGTTTGATATGGTGAACATGCAATCCTCATCAAAATTAAGATAGGTTTGCACTGCGATTAAGAAATCATATACTGATTTCTTACAAATTCGTAAATCATCGGATCCGACGATGGAAATTTTGAAATCAAGGTTTGTGACATCATTGAATAAAAGACATAGGGGAGCACCTTGTTGGAACAATTTCCATAATTGAGTAGCTGGATCGACTGAGATGTTTGCTGGTAGCACCCCTGCGGTGAATGTGAATATATTATTATTAATCAAGCCTCGGCCATTATTCGAACAAGACATATTGGCACTATTATGAACAGTTGAACTTGATGAGTCCAGATGTATTGAAAACCCCGAGACGGACGTTCTAAACTCATTAATTTTAGAAGATTCTTGCATTTGCTGACTCAAAGCTAAAGCCTGCTGTTCAGCACATTGCTCGGCCGAATTGAATGCCAAGTTTAAGAATGGATTCATACCCTCAATGGCCTCTAATTTGGTTTTTAAATTATGACATTGCCAGAATAAATGGTCTTGGGCTGAACTTTGTTTGTTAAATGAATGGGCTATAGGTACTGAAGCCACTCTTGTTATGGAAGATGATGAGGTATTTAACGATGTGTTCGACATGGTTGATGCCGAGCGAAATGGTGGATGTATCTGACTATCCATGATCCTAGTTTAAGCTCCTATGAATATTATGTACTGGCAACTAAAATGTTATCTTGTTTGGTTAAAAAATTAATTTTTCTCTGGCTTTTCGTGTAGGAAATTTCACCTAACAAATCAACAAAATCAGTTTTAACTAGAAAACAAAGGAGAGAATGTATGGTGAAAAACAGTGGAATACTAGAAGAGAAGCTTCAGCTACATTCACGTCTTTTTTCCAGTAAATTATCTCTTGATTTGACTTTTCGACACGTCACTTTGTTTATCGGATTTAAGTATTTTGCCGAATTTGACCATTCTTTCAATCGTACTGTGATTGGATTACTACTAGGGTATGTTTGGTATATATTTACACTTCCTCTTTACTCTACAACTTCTAAATATAGTGGCCACAATTTATGGCGACCTCGCACTTCATGGTTACAGGGAAAAATGGTGGTTACGTGGAAAATGACGTATAGTGGGATTATCCGAGGTGTATTCGAGAATTTACAAGTATAGAGTATACAATTCCATGTACCACGCAGATTAGTCTTTACGTATTGTCAATCTAGGAGATGTAAATAAAATACTGATATTATTTGCAGTTGCAACCTACGGTTGTATGTATGTGCTATTAAATTGGCGTTTGACTTTTTCCGTTTAAATCGGTATTCCGCCGTCTATATCGAAGGTGGCACCATAATTATTGTCAGAGTCCTGACATCTAAAATGGAGGTAGAAGTAGGTGTTATATTCGAGATTGAACTTGAGTTTGATTTTGCTTATATATTTACTATTAAATATTTTCCAATATAATTGATAGTAGAAAATAGAATTAAAGTTCTATTCAAATCCTTGTGGCTTATTTAAAATCTTGACAACTTTGCTCCCTAAACACCCAAAGCATAAAATCACTACTTATAGACCCTCGCTACGTATAGACTGGCTCAGTTTTCTGTCGTTTGAACGGTTCGGCCGTCTTCATCAAAGTCGAATGGTAGAACCAATAAGACTGAACGATCAAACTCACTCGCTTCGTTGGTGTGACTTATCGTCTTCTCTCATGTGTTTTATCGTCTATCTTTTTCCGTTTAAACCCAGGTTCCGCCTTCTTCATCACTGTAAACGTAGTACCATAGTCACTAGTGTAAGCAAACGCCGTTTTATGGGGGAACCACCTAAAATGGCCAAACGTCATTTCACCACTCAAACTTTTTGGTATTTCAAACACCAATTCCAAGGTATCCAGGTCAAAGATTTTGATGTTTGAGCCACCATCATAAGTACATGCGACATACGTCCCGTCTCGGGAAGTATCGATACATGCAACCGACTCATCCACCTCGGTCAATACTTTATAATTGAGCATGGTTGACAAGTCCCAGAAACTTACGACACCTTCGTTACTGCCTCCGACTAAAAACTTCCCTAGAGGGTCTATAGAAAGAGCAGTGACACTGGAACGGTGCCCTGTGAGTGTACTGAGGAGTGATATATCGTATTCTCCGCCATCTTGTCGTATTTTATATACTGGCATGGTCCCATCATGTAATGCACATACGAAGTATGAGTGATCTTTATTAAACCAACATAAATCATAAACATGCTCAGGTAATGACATTTCATGAACTACTTTGTAACCATCTTCGACAGAAAGTAAATATAATCTAGAATCACGATCAATGACTATTAATAGTTCACCATCAGTCAGATATTTAACATATTTCAATGAAACGCCAGCTTTGCTAACATTACCATTACTATTACCACTTCCCGCAATTTTCACCGACTTCTCCAACACTCCATTACTTCCCCTCCACACTTTCACATATTCATCTCTTCCTACTGAAGCAAACGAATGTTCAGTCTTTGGATTCCACGAGATCATCTCTACTGCCTTAGTATGGGCATCTTCAATAACTATCGGTTCTACTACCCTATCAGGAAACAGTTTCCATATTCGTATAGATTTATCCGTTCTACTGCAAACGACTTTCGTACCTGTAGCATTAATTTCTAGCATGATTATCTCTGAGGAAGTACTGGTGTGTCCTGCAATGGCCTTGTCTCGTACCAAAATTGAAGAAAAGTTGTTGAAAAACTCCTTGTTTGTCTTGGAAGTTGCCATATTATTGTAGATGTAATTGTTGATAGTATATAACCAATTGTTGATACTCCTAACCTAATATAGTTGTCTAAAGTTAATCTAATGTTTTCCAATTGCCGAAAACCGTTATTTACCTCAGTGGAAATTTTCACTCACCAAATTAGATGTTAACAGCAGTAGCAAAACTTGTTTCTTTAGATAATGTCCAACAGACCGAAGTTACTCTCGATAGATGCTTTTGCAAAGACAGTAGAAGATGCTAGGATTAGAACTACAAGCGGAGGATTCATCACAGTCATTTGTGTGGTCATTGTGTTGCTTTTAATCAGAAACGAGTATTCTGATTATACTACTATTATCACTAGACCTGAATTGGTGGTAGATAGAGATATTAATAAACAGTTGGATATTAATTTAGATATCTCTTTTCCTAATTTACCTTGTGAAATCCTTTCACTCGATTTATTAGATCAAACTGGTGATGCTCAATTGGATGTTTTGAAATCGGGATTTCAAAAGTATAGGTTGATCAAAGGAAATGATGGGAAAATTGTGAAGGAGATTTTGGATACAAACACTCTTCCATTAAATAATGATATTGATGTTAGTGAATTGTGTAAAGGTTTAGCTGAAGGTGAAGAGGGGACTTGTGATTCTTGTTATGGGGCGTTGCCCCAAGATAAAAATCAGTACTGTTGTAATAGTTGTCAGGCTGTTAAAGCTGCATACGGTGAAAAAGGATGGGCGTTCATAGACGGTGAAAACATTGTCCAATGTGAACGTGAAGGCTATGTCGCTGAATTGAAGTTGAGAATTCAAAATAAAGAAGGGTGTCGTGTTAAAGGGACTACCAAGATTAATAGAATTTCTGGGGGTATGGACTTTGCTCCTGGTACTTCGTTCAACCAGTTTGGTAAACATGCCCATGACTTGTCGTTGTATAATAAACACTCCGATCAATTTAACTTTAATCATATTATCAACCATTTATCTTTTGGTGCTGTCAATGATGAGTTACTTCCAGAAACCACTCAACCGTTAAATAACCACCAAGTCGTTTGGGATGGCCATTTACGTTTATCGAGTTACTACTTAAAAGTTGTGTCAACCAGATTTGAATTTATTCAAGAAACGACACCTATAGAGTCCAACCAATTTTCGGTCATTACTCATGATAGACCTTTAGTTGGCGGTAAAGATGAAGACCATCAGCATACTTTACATGCCAGAGGTGGGGTCCCAGGGGTTATTTTCCATTTTGATATTTCCCCATTGAAGATTATTAATCGGGAACAGTACGCGAAACCGTTGTCTGGATTTGTTTTAGGGGTGGTGAGTTCCATCGCCGGGGTGTTGATTGTGGGTTCTTTGATTGATAGGTCGGTGTATGCCGCGGAGACCGCGATTAGTGGGAAGAAGAATTTATAGTCAAGTAGAATGAATGTGTAGCATTTATTCGACTTGGCTTACATATGTATATGAATTGACCTACATGCGTAGAATGAATGCGCAAACATTCATTCGAAATAGTGTTAAAAAGTATGTTTAATAGAATTGTATTCCTAGGTATTTAGTATAATGTAATAAAAAGAGTAGAAGCAAGGGAGAGTGAATGAATGTGTACGCATTCATTTGAGCTATGCATTATTTACATTAATGAGCTATATACACTAAAATATCATTCAAGAAGGTGCACTGCGAACGAAAGAGAATGAATGCTGACGCATTTATTCACACATCATTCAACAAGTGTTTAATTTCCTGATAATATTCTTTATCTAAAACGTCACCCAATTCTTGCTTGGTCAACCATAAATATTTCAACTTTGAATCTTCTGGTTTAAATTCCCCAGACAAAATATGTGATTTAATAAGGTATTGTTTTTCGTTTCCAGATTCATTAGTATGTACATGACAGGGAGTATTGGAGACATTAAAATAATTCAATTTGTCACCATTAATTTGGATCAAACCTTCGTTGGCTAATGAATGCAATGCTTTGAGTTCACCAGTTTGTTTGAAATTAGGGAAACTCCATTTACTATCATTTTCAATGACAAGGTATAATGTTCTGGCCAAACGTCTTTCCAAACTCGTTTGGTCGTTAGTTTCATCAGCTTTGGTAGTACGCGAATTAGGCACGACTTGTCTAGCCAAATCATCTTTAGCAGGTCTGGTAGGTTCAGATCCATCCAATTGATCGGCTTCCTTATAAGTTTTAGGTAATCTGATTTCCTGTTTGAATCTACGATCTCTGTTATGTCTGATTTCTGGTCTCCCTCGAGGGAATTGGATAGCAGGATTGTTATCCACAGGATCTTTATTCAATTGTCTATATCTTTGTTCAGCCAAAGTTCCTTCTCTGAAATAAAACCATTTAGGAAAAGTCCACATTAATCTTCTCAATAATTCATGTTGATAGTTATAGTATTTACGATCAAACTCAGGTAAATCAGCAGTGATAACCGGAGTCCTTGATAATATTAGCGTAGATGAAATCAATGGTTGTGTTGTACCAGTAGAATATAGTCTACTAATCCCCCTAATCGACCCTCTCATGGTGTTATAGCTCTGGTTGTACTATCTTCCTACCCATTACAATCAAATTTTTCAGCAAAATGTGGACAATGTCGCAAAATGTTTAAATGCAGGATACGACATAATATTTATATTTAAGTGACGAGAATTCCCTCACTATAAAAAAACAAATTATTTATATCTCCCTTTTCTTTGAAATTGAATATACCAGTAGGTCTAGGTCTAATAGTTGAATTGATCAAGTAAAAGTAGGTTGAAAGATTTACAAGTATTTTCCCAGGAGAGCAGTAATTATTGACAAAAGGAAACTTTAAGAGAATTTAATATTATAAAGAATTTTAAACTAAATCTATCTTTTATAGTATTACAAAGTAAAACGGAATTATAAAAAAAACATTAGAATTTCAAAACGTTTGCATTTCCATCCATTGATATCAAAAAAAAACGTAATCTTTCTTTATAGATAGTACAAACAGAAAAAACAAAAATGTCAGCAGTTGAAGAATTTGAATCGATTTTGAAGGAATTACCTACAATTAAAGCACCAGGGGTTTCTGGTACCCGTATTAAGAAACTAACTGAAATTGCCATTAAAAATGTCACTGAAGAATCGAAATTAATGACAACCTTATACTCCAATTGTAAAGCCGTTCCTTCGTCTCATAAATTAGGGACTTTATACGTTGTTGACTCGATTGTAAGAGGGTATGTCGAAGAAGCTAAAAAAATTAATCAAGAAATCAGTGTCAATGCCGAAGAAGGTACATATGCCGCCGGTGTTTATAAGATTAGTGAATTGATTGAATCGTTGATTGATGATGCTATGGAATTATCAATTAGTAAATCACAAAATATCAAAATTAGTAAATTAGTAGATATTTGGGAACGGGCCGAGACTTTTGATCCAGAAATCATTGCCAAAATTCGTGAAAAACATTTCACTTCGACTACTCCCCCAGGTACACCACCTAGAACTAGTGTCGAACCTACAAAACCAAGTGGAGATGATTCTAATTCTATTTTATCGGCTTTAGCTTCATTAGCTAAAACTAACTCACCAAAACCAGCTCAAGCTGAAACAGACAATGCTAATTCTATCTTGTCTCAATTATCAGCCATTTCTCAAAAACCTCAATCCCCACCTGCTGCTAATGGAGGTGCAAATGGTGATATGATCTTTAATATGTTGCAACAAATGCAAAATGGTAATGCCGCTTCTCAACCACCAAAACCACAGAATTCTTATGGTAATGATAGACGTAGTGCTCGTGATTCAAACGATTTCACATCTAGAAGAGACAGATCGAGATCTCCAACCAGAGCTGGTGGCAGTAGATATGGTAATCACCAAAATAACCAGTACCAAGATAACCATCAACAACAACAATATGGCCAACCTCAACAACAATACGGTCAACAAAACTATAACCAACAACAACAATACCAACAGCAACATCAACCACCAGCTCAACAATACCAACCTCCTTCTAACCAATACGGTGGTCCTCCTCCAAACCAATATGGCCAATCACCTCAACAAGGATTCAACCAAATGCAATCGAATCCAGCATTTGTTTCTCCTATGGAAATGGGTGGTGAAATTAATACCCCTGGTACTCAACATTTCCGTCCTAGAAATGTTGGTTTTGACCAAACATTACCTCAAGGTTCATTCAAAGTATTGTCAAGAACATTATTTATTGGTGGTGTTCCAAGAACTATGGATGAAAAACAATTAGCTTTGGTTTTAAGACCATTCGCCGAAGTCCAATCGGTTATTTTAAACAGCGAAAGAAAGCATGCCTTTGTTAAAGTTTATTCCAGAAGAGAAGCCGAACAAGTTATTACTTCATTTAACAAAGATGGTCAATTACCTTTGAGAACGAGATGGGGGGTTGGTTTTGGTCCTCGTGATTGTTGTAATTATCAACATGGTATTTCAATTATCCCCATCCAAAGATTAACCGATGCTGATAAAGCTTGGGTTGTCAAAGCTCAATGGGGTGGTACCGGTGGTGAACCTTTAGTAAGTGGAATTGTTATCGATGAACCGGATATTGAAATTGGTGCTGGTATTTCTTCAAAGGCCATGTCCAAGAAAATGCCAACAAATTCAGCTAGAAATGGTCCTAAATCTAACAAACCAGGTGAACCTGATGAGGATTATGTTAAAACTACTTTAATGGGTGGTCGTGGTAGAGTCCAAAATCCAAAGAGTCCGGAGTATAATTCTTACAATAATAATGCAGTTAATCCATTGGCTGGATTATTTGGTAACAACAATCAACAACAGCAACCACAACAGCAGCAGCAACCACAATATCCACCTCAAGGAATGCAATATCCTCCTTCTATGCCAAATTTACCAAACTTGCCTCGTATGCCTCAAATGCCAAATCAAGCACCAGGATTCCAAGACTTCATGCAAAACATGCAACAGCAAGGTGGGAACATGTACCAAGGACCCCAACAATAAAACACTTAGCATAGTATATAATCATTAATGTGTAGCATAGTAATACATTCAACAATCTATAGAAATCAAAATGTAATGCGATATAAAAAAAAATGTAATCTAGAACTAACGAAATTAAGACAGAGGTTGAAACACTATAACATTTGGAGAGTGCAGATTACTACTAAGTTCATAGCAAATAATCTCAATAACACTTTCACGATGTCATTGAAACGAAAGCTGATGGCCAGTTTAGAGAAACCTGGTTCTTCCAAACTGAAAATATTCAGCAGTCCTAAATCATCTCCCATAAAAGAATCTCCACTGGAGATTCCATCGACAGATGCTTACAAGATTTTCCACAGCTCCCCTAAGTATTCTTCTCATAGGTTACCGAGAAAGTCCCCCAATAAGTTACCTACAAAGCGTACGGTACATGTCCATTGTCCACCCAAGAAGACTAAAGCGGGAATTACATTACCACAACTTGAGACAAAGCCCGAGGTAGATACATCCTTCGAACTTGAAACAAGTTTAATCAACATTGGATCACTTCCATTATTTCCTCAAGATAGTATACCCATAAATGATTCTGATTTGAAAAAAATGAAACAATCGATTGAAGTTGGTGGAAAAACTAGAGAGATATCTAAATCTGAATCAGACGATACAATAAAGCCTGTGAATGTATCTAATACATATAAGAATAAGATAATCCCTACACCAATAATATCCAAGCGGGAACTACTATCAAGAACAGAGAAATTTATCCCACGATTGAAATTATCTATTGAAAACATGGATTTTACATCAAAATACTATACCCAGGCTAAGTCTCAACAGGAGAAGTCACCACGAAGGACGTTGAATCTTCAAGAAAGGTTGGAAATAGATTGGGACGAGTATGCAGCAGGATATATCGGCGCCAAACGACAACTGATTATTGCCACGATAATAGCTAGTAGGTGTACCAAAGAGTTGGAGCGCGCAGAGAGAAAGTATGACGTGGTTTCATATTGGACTATAGATGGGTTTCTGACTCACGTTCTTGCCAATGAAATCGCCATCAAATTTGCCATGGAAGATATGAATTGCGATCAAGATTTCGCTGGCGAAATGGTTGCGGCAACAGTTGATTATGGACATTTGGTAGCAGATAATACTGATTTAGTTGAAGATTTGAAACCAGGAGAGATTTTAGGAGAAGAATCTAAAAAGTTTTTGCGTGAATTCAGAACAGATGAGATAGAACTGCCATCCAAAAGTTCAAAGCCAACTATACTAGACGAATTGCTAGCGAACTCTGATGATTCTGATTAGAAATACAGCATTAGGCTACAATTTAAGTCCAAGTTAGCGCTGTCTCGTGGTAGATATATTTATCTGGGGGTCAGACTTGGTGTTGGAGGTGTGGCAAGACTGGACGGAGTCTGGTACATATGTCACTGCGTATTTATTTTAACCCAAGGAAATGTTTCCTCCCGTCGATAAGCCCATGTGGCTTTAATTGCTTTCTTCATTATGGGATAGATCTTTATACACTTGAAGCACATAGATTGTAACTAGACACGAATTAATACAAGATTATATTTATTAGTTCAATGAAATATGCCAACTTGACTAAATATTGAGAGAAATTTTGTTAATTTTTTGACATTTTCGTAATTTATTGCATGTTTTTTGCATATTCGATAAAATGTGTTGATAATTTTTTAATTTTTTTTGACAATTCAATTCAGTTAGTCTTCTAGCTGATAATTAACCACCAAACATATCAATCTTAGGTCCAATAGACTCTGATTATAGATTATCAAATAAATGTAGATTTTTTTGATAAGAAATTAAATCTGACGCATAATTGAAATTTTTTATTTCACCTATTGTTGATAAATTTTGCACCAATTTGTAGGTTCCAATATCCAATAGTTAAACTGTCGTATTTCAAACTAGTATTCAAGTCGGCAATTAAACCGACGGTCCACAGACATTTCTATACAACAAAAAATATGCTAAAAGATTCAGTCTTTATAAAAAATCTAGCAGCTACCGCTATCACCGGGAAAGATGCTTGGAACCGACCAACACCACAACCTATTCATATATCAATTGACTTGAAAACTGATTTCCAGCAGGCTTCATTGACCGATAATTTGAAGTATTCTTTGAATTATGCTGTGATATCGAGACATGTCGATGAGTTTATGAAAGCCAACGAACAAACCAATTTCAAGTCTTTGGGAAATATCAGTGAAGCTGTGAGTAAAGTTGCTCTAGATGAGAAAAAAGGGGGAGGTCACACTGCCCGTGTGGTGGTTAAGAGTGAAAAATCAGAAATAAGAGCCGGTAGTGTCGAGTATATCGCTCAAAGGTCACGAAGTTATAGTGATGAGTACAATTCCGATGAAGTCAAAGTTAACAACTTGCAATTGCTCACAATCATTGGTGTTTTCACATTTGAACGTTTACAGCGTCAAATTGTTGATATCGATTTACACTTGGGAGTGAAAAACCCGAATATTTCTATTCATAAAATTATTGATTCGATTGTTTCTTATGTGGAGGCGTCAAACTTTAAAACTGTCGAAGCGTTGGTGTTGAATATTGGCCAATTGGTATTTCAAGACTACTCTGATGATGTTTCGACTTTGAAAGTTAAAGTAACAAAACCTAATGCTATAAGTTATACTGATGGGGTAGGTGTGACATCTAAAATGGACTCCAGCTCATTTGAAGGTATGGAACCTTTGGTTTATCCAGTAGATGGTTTGTCATCGCTTACTCAAGGTTTCAATCTTCCATTAAGCGAAATCAAATCAAAAACTACCAGAGACCATGTTGCTTACATTGCATTTGGTAGTAATACTGGGAACCCAGTGGAGAACATTTCTCGAGCATTGAATTTATTAGGGACTTACGATATCAAAGTAGTCGCCACTTCATCAATGTACATTTCCAAACCAATGTATCATAAAGATCAAAATAACTTTTACAATGGGGCCATTAAAATCAGTTTCCAAGATAAATCTCCCCATGATTTATTGAAAATTTTGAAAGAAATTGAATATGATCATATTGAAAGAAGAAAAGAATTTGATAATGGTCCTCGACTGATCGATCTTGATATTGTCTTGTTTGATGATATTTGCTTGAACGCCGCCGATTTAATTATTCCTCATAAATTAATGTTGGAAAGAAGCTTCGTTTTGCAACCACTTTGCGAATTAATTCCATCCGATTTAACCCACCCAATCTCAGCTGAACCAATTCATAACCATTTACAACAATTACTCAAATCTAAACCTAATATATCACTTCAGGAATCTCCAGACTTGACCCAGATCACCCCAATACCAAGGTTATTGGAGGACAAGACAAATCAATTTAAGTTTGATCAATTGAATAACAAGCATCAGACTTTGATAATGGGGATCATTAATATCACTCCCGATTCATTTAGCGATGGCGGAAACAATATAGGGAAACCTACAGACGCTCTCGAAAAGACAGCAATTAAACTTTTGGAGGATGGTGCCACGATATTAGATATCGGTGGTGTATCTACAAGACCTGGTAGCTCCGAACCTACCGAGAGGGAGGAATTGTCAAGAGTTTTACCAATTGTCAAAGCATTTAGAGCATCGTCAAACGAGAAATTATCAAATGCCGTCATCTCAATTGACACATATAGGGCAAATGTCGCCGAAGCATGTATCAAGGAAGGAGCAGATATTATCAATGATATATCCATGGGATTATATGATGACAGAATGTTTGAAGTAATTGCTAAGTACGGGGTGCCTTACATTATGAATCACACCAGGGGAACACCAGAAACCATGTCAAAATTGATAACCTATGAATCTAATACGAATGATGATATTATTGAATATA
The DNA here is from genome assembly GCA_037042355.1 of Candida sp. Y128-05E. NCBI lineage: Eukaryota > Fungi > Ascomycota > Pichiomycetes > Serinales > Debaryomycetaceae > Candida > Candida sp. Y128-05E. The sequence continues at coordinate 75,442 of JAXQKE010000021.1, read as the reverse complement.
TTAATGATCCGATAAACGGACAAGTTGATCTTCAATTTGGACCCCAGGTCAATAATTTGATAAATGGTATTTCACGTGAATTATCGTTGCAATGTCTTAAAGCATTCAACAAAGGTGTACGGAAATGGCAATTGATTATGGATCCCGGAATTGGGTTTGCCAAAAACTTGGATCAAAACTTAGCCATTATCAGACATGCGTCTTATTTCAAGAAATACTCGGTTTTGGTTAATGAAAAGAGTGAAACTGATTCGATTGATCACTTCTATTTCAGTATGAATGGTTTACCATTCTTATTAGGGCCATCTAGAAAGAAGTTTTTAGGCACTATTACTAACGAGCCTGATGCTTCTAATAGGATCATCAGTACAGCAGCATCAGTTGTTGCTTGCGTCGAACAAGGAGCTGACATTGTGCGAGTTCACGACGTCAAAGAGAATAAATGCGCCATACTTACGGCGGATGCTATATATAGACAAATCTATTAAAACTTTGTATATTAAATATTCAATATAGAAAATTCTAATCTATATGCAAAAGGTTTATTATTATCGAGATGGTTTTCTCGAGAATCTTAATTTCATTTTATTACTTATGTTACGATTCCATGCGACTCCACTCATTATTCCCCTATTGAATCCATAGACATCGTGTATATCTTCATCGGCCAAATTTCCCAATAAAGTTTTCTTTTCTTCTTCGGTCAATTCCGTGGCAATGCCATTAGCCTTCTTATCGTTCAATTTAGCTCGTTGTTTAGAGACGAATTCTCGACAATTATTGATTTCGTCCTGGGACAAGGAACCAAACCCATAACCGCCAATTTTTTTAAAACAATTATCGATTAATTCATTGGGGTTTAGTAAAGTCTTGGGATAGTTCTGGATGAATTGAAATAATTCGATTTGTTCCATTTCGGGCATATTTTGTTCATTATGACTTTTCTTGGAGGTTCTATTGAACTCCTCTTTTTCGAGACACATATTAAGGATGGTTAGGGAAATCCGAAATATAGTTTTGGAGCCTTCATACCAAAGTATATCCCAGACTCTTAGTACTGCTTCTATGGGTAAGACTCCAACAAAAACCGACATAAACCACGATGAAGTGACCAATGTCACTGGAGGTAGACGGGTTAATATTTTGTCTTCCGATAATGTATGTCCATCGAAATTCTTACCTAGGATTGCCCATAATTTAGGAATATATTCCTTGATACAGAGCATAAGGACCCCCTGGTCAGTATGAACCCCTTCCAAATTCGCCGAATGGACTTTAGGGATGATTCTTTCTGTGAGAATGACTAGCATCCAGAAAGTCCGCTCTTCGTCCATGAATAATAATGATAGGCCAGCTAAAAAGTTTAGAGATTGACAATAGCCAATTTGGGGTTGGTAATGGGCAAATGCAATAAGAACACGGCGTAAAGTCGTAATCATGGGCGTCTCCGATGCTTTATCAAAAGTTGTATTTGATGAATCTTCATTCACTAAATTGGCATTAAAATATTTATTATCGGGGAATGTCCGATTCAAATCACGTTCAATGACCTCTGTATCCTTATTAGAGACCCCCGCAGTGTCCTCTACTATTTTCTCATACACCCCAACCCCTTTGTTCAATTTTTCATAGCCTCCAGCATAGAAAAACCACGCCTGGCCTCGATACTCCGATGGGATACCTCGCCTAACAATTTTCTTCATTTTATCGGACTTGGGTGGAAACCTTGTGGGTGCATTATTAGTCAAGCCCGACGATTTCATAACCGCTAGCCATTTCTGTTTTCTAGTTAAAAGGTATTGCGAATAATCTTTGAACCAGGAATTGTAAACATCCGTTGAAAAATTATGATGATTCGACGTCTTTTTAAACCCATACGAATCGAATTGTGAATTCAAAAGGGAAGGTATAGATTCTTTAGTAACTGGCGTTATAAAAGAAGACTGTAGACTAAAAGACGATTTCTTGGACACTGGATTAGATAAATTAAGAAACTGGAAAGAAGGGTTCAGATTTAGGGTACTATCTGAAAGGTGATTGTTAAGACCAGAATCTAGAGTCACCGACAGTTTATTTTTCACCAGATTTATTTCATGTTTGTTTGTAGTAGCATCATCTTCCTCCTCTTCATCACCTGTTAGCGTCAAAGGAGATTCTTCGTACATATCAATCAAGGAAACATTCCTTGAATACGTAGACTCATTCCTTGAATGAGTATGAATATTCAATCTATCTGTAGCATCCAAAGGATGCAACAGATCCAGAATTTCATTTGCAGAATCTTGATTCAACTCGTCTATTTTCTGAAATATATTAGCTTTATCTTGTACATCCCGTCGAGTTTTCAAATGAACATCATCTACTATCATTACTTAGCCATGAAACTGATAATAAATGTAAATATAAATATTAAATATAAAATACAATAGATATTTCAAATTACTACTGAAAGTTAATACGCACTGACATCATCAGCAATAGACAATAGAATTTATATTTTCTCTCTACACAGAGAGTTCTACAAGTAATACTACTACTACTACAACTACTATTACTTATATAGTTTCAATACCTTTTACTTTACCTTTTCTACCAATTCAAACAATCCACTGATGATTTCTGACAAATTCTCATTGTTAACTAAAACAATCGTTTAATTCGCTTAATTAATGTTACTTCTTTTTTATTAAGGTATATTCTTTTTAAATGGAATAATCTGTTTATTTAGAAGTATATATTAGTTCCTACAAGTTTAATTCTATTTGTATATTCATATTTAGTTGATTTGGAAAGAAATGTAATATTTGTCGTTAAATCATGCGGCTGGTGTTGAATTAGTTACAGCCGCATATGCTCATCTATATTTTAAATGCAATCTATATAGTATAGGATTATCTTTAGTTATCTTCTTTTCCATATGTATTGGGGAGACAACTGGTGGAAGAAGGCCAACTACAGTGGGTGCCAGTCCATAGAGCTAGGACCAGGTTTACTAATAAGTGACAAATGGGGTACTCCTTTACAATACATTTGTGAGGCTATGTATCAACAAACATGTTTCCAAGGAAAGATTCCTAATATGAACACCAATATAGGTTTGGTCTTGAATAAGACGACAAATACTTTGCCTTTGATTTTAGAGTCGTGGCAACAATTTACTACAGGCCCGGAGCTGTACATTGGACCCAATAGAGGATCGTTTGCTTATTCGATAGTGGCTATAGTTTACTCAATCAGTATCTCAGCTGTTATTACTTGGTTTCTGACGATTTTTGTCCTAACTAATTATACCATAAAAGCAAGTTTACTACTAAAAGCCTCTTCTATTTTGTCTTCAATTTACATTTTGGTTGTCATTATCAAATCTATTATAATGTTGCATAACCAACAAGAAAATGGCTATTTGAGTTCTCCGGAAATTCTAAAGTATATTAACACATCGACCGCTATTAATATCATGGACATGATTGTGGTGTTACTACTACAAATTAATCAAGTTCAAGTTATTATGCGGATATTCTCAAGACAAAAGGAGAAACGGTTGACGTTATTTATAGGCTTGATCGCTAGTACGTTGTCGCAGACTATCTGGGGTATCAGTAGATTCCATCGGTTTGCTCCCGACGATGATGCGGGTGATATTTTACCGGCGTTTATTTACTTGGTCCGAATCGCCATGGCTGTAAGTTACGCAGCGATCATCACCGTCTTCTTATTCTCAAAGATTAATGACATTGTTTCAAATAGGTCGATTTGGTTGCTTTCACTATTAACCATCGTTTTCATTTACTCGCCATTGGCATTTTTCGTCGCTGATATTTCGAACGCTTTTGTTTTCGAATTGTCCGAGATCTTCTCGGTGGTTACGTATACAGTTTGTGTGGTTATCCCCTGGGAGTGGTGTAACAAATTCAACTTGATTGAAAGGAGGAAAGAAAAGGATGGGGTGTTGGGGAGACGCTTTTATGAAGATGAATTGTATGCCTTAGATAAACACGAAATCTTTGTAGAAAATTGTTCCGATAGGGATGAAAATGGTAGTGGTAGTGGCGGTAGTGGCGATAGTGGCGGTAGTGGTAGTAGTGGCGGTATTGACGATGACGAAGACATCCCCGAAACTAGAACGATGCTAACTAATCAAAATAAGAAGGAACTCTCGAATGCTCGTAAAGTTTTGAAGGCTTTGAAATCAACGAAAAAGACATTTTTATCTATTACAGATGGGATTATTGCAGCTGGTTTTGCTATTCCTCGATCTGTTTCCATCTCTGCACAAAGCTTCGAACCAAGAGATCGAAATATCCATTTAAATGATGCCCACAAATTAGTTCCAAATCCAACAAATGATCCACAGATTGAATTAGATGTGATATCGCATTCGAATAATAATGGTAGTACATCACATTCAATCCCTGGAAGACATAGAAGAAACGTGTTTCTTTATTCAAGACAAGAAGTGGTGGTTGATTTTTCAGAAGAAGATGACGATGAAGAGTCAGGAGAAGGTGACGATGAAGATAACGAAGAAAATGAGGCACGCTTATAATAACAGGTTTATTTTTTGGGTGGTTTTTATATCTATTATTAATGCTAGGTATTTACAGGTTTATAAATATTGATAGATAGAAATTCAAAGATTTCTATTCATTAGTTTCTGGGTGCCCCAATGTCGCCACTTTTAAGATTTCCTCTTCGTAGCCAGGTATGAAAACATATTCTATACCCTTCTCTGTCAATTTGGTATAGCTACTATTGTCTTTTACAAAAATGTCAGGTTCAGTCACTCCTACAAAACAAGTTTTGATGTTGGTAGCTATTACGCGATCAGCACAGGGTAAATTCCCGCTGGCACGAAATGTACAGGGTTCCATAGTTGTGTATAATTCAGTTCCTTTAGGTAAACTTTTGCCTGTTTTAGAAAACTTTTCTAAAGCACACTGCTCAGCATGAGTATTCCCGGGCAATTCTCGGGTATGTCCAGTTTCCAAGATTTCACCTTCACAAACTAGAACAGCGCCCACATTATACTGGGTTGTGGTCTCGCCACATTTCTCAGCCTCTTTTAAAGCAATTTCCATGAACTTTTTGCTATTCTCTACTGCCCAGTCAGGGTACTGAGTCTTATAAGACCATGACTTATCCTCAGCTTCATATTTATAGGCATGTAACCACAACTCCAAGTCATTCAAACCAGGATCAGTATAAAGAGGAAGACCAGATACTTCACATACTTCACCAGTGAGCAATTCACCCGATTCAGAAGGATTCATCCAACTTGATGCTGCCTTATCCTTACCAATTCTATCTAATCTGGCAATGACTTCGTCATCTGGACATTCATTGTCTTTACCGAGATTTTCGCCCCAAACAAAACTATTAGAGTAAATCGGGTCATTTGCTATAGGATGACCAATAAATTGTAAATGGACTCTAATTTGGTGCGTTCTACCAGTTTGAGGAAAACATTTCACGACTGAAGTATTGGATTCCGGATCATAAGATATCCGTCTAAATATTGTTTCTGCCTCTTTACCGTTTTCGACATCGACTCTATTTAAACCATGTTTGTGAGAAACTGTTCTTAAAGGTTGATTTACCGAGATATCCTCTTCTGCTGGAAACTTACCAACAACCCGGGCAATATATTCTTTCTTGACACTACGTTCTCTAATTTGTTTTACCAACTTTTCAGCACCCTTTGAGTTTTTACCTAAGAACATTAACCCACTCGTCAATCTATCTAAACGGTTACATGGATGAACAGTTTTGTTCAACTCATGTTGCAATACTTTGGTAATGGTATTATATCTATAGCGACCAGTTGGGTGGACTGGAATACCCGATGGTTTATCGATAACCACAATTTCATCATCTTCGTGGACTATTTTAATCTCTTTTGAAGCGACAGGTGGTTCACGTCTAAAACATCGATGACTTATCAAATCACCATTTCGGACTATGGAGTCTAAAGTAGCAACTTTTTTATTTAGCGTAACTTGGCCAGCAGCAATTGTTTTCTTATAGTATTCGGCGTCTCTATCTCTAAACTCCTCCACAAACAAATCCAACAACTTTTTGTCTCTCCAACGTAATTTACAATATGTCATGTAGGTGAAAAAGTATGGATTTACTCTACGTAACCTGCCATCTATGATATAGCTGGCACCTTCAGTTTCCTCTTCCTCAATAGTTTTATGTTTGACTATGGTACTGTCGTTCACATCCCCACCCATTTGTTCGTATGCTGTTAATGTAAGTTTATCTATAGTCTGTCTCTTCATCCTAAACCCATTCTCATCTCGTAATTTATTTCCTGGAATACCAGGAGATGCCGATCTTTTAATGCCTTTAGATTCTATTGAATCGGACATTGTTCTAAACTGATGTGAAAAGGTACTCCGTAGTCTAGAATTACACCTGACTAGACACAATCTCATCAGGCTTCTTACAATGACTTTGATATTGACATTATTTTAAGTGGGGCGCTACCATCTACAGCTTATACTAATACTGGTGATATTTAACATGATATAATAGTGGTGGTAACAATATCTAGTATTTATAGTTAGCATAATCATTCCTGTGCAATAGTCTATACCTATTCCTACGGAAATATCTAATACTCCACCATAATAATCCCTTCGGGACGGTTATAAAAGACCTTGCTTCTTCAAATCCAAGTAATCCTTTTCAGACATGACATTCCCCTCCTGATCTTCTACCTCCACAGCATTAAGTTGGTCACCTTCTTTTATCCTGCTGGCTTTCTTCAACCTAACCCAAAGTGCTGACGCTTCCTCGATTTTATCGATATTCACAAACAATTTCATATATTCTTGGGTGACCCCCAAACATTTCAATCCGTATTGATGTTTATTGGACCCAAAGTGTTTATCAAAGGCAAGTCTACCTTTAAATGAAATATTACCACATATTTCACAACTATAAGATTTATTCAACCCTTGTAATTTGAATAACCAATAAGGCATGGGTTTCCCATCAACACCTAAAGGTAAATCTTTCAAGTTCAAAATATCTTCATCTTCATCGTCTTTTTGATTATCTTCCTCGTCTGATTCGTTTACTGTAGTATAATCCAGTTCATCACCTTGAATGGTATTCATCTCAATCAATTTCTCTCGATCAGTCATTGTCGAGTAACGTTCTGCGTTTGAAATAGCCGCTTCTCTGTATTTAGCTAAGAACTGAGACAATTCATTAATGATAAATTCATATTTCTCTGTGGGGTTCACCAGCAGCTGCAGCGGCAGGAGAGCTTCAGCGGAGCCTACATTCTTCTTATGTTTTTTACCCGGCAAGTGTCCTTTATACACTGATTCTTTGGCAAACAACTTATCACACGCTTTACAGTATACCAGCCCATCCTCATTTACCAGACCATCTTGTATTGACGATTTTTGCTCATCAAATTTCGTTTGCAATGACGCAAGCAAAGACTCCACATCATAAAAAGGTTGCGATCTCTTTATAAATGAAATAAGATATTCTTGTAAATCGTGAACATACGTCATATATTCTTTCAGTTTTTCAGGTAAAGGTTCATGATAAACCTGTAAATATTCCAAATAAGTTGACGATTCTGGTTGCAAAACCTTATACCGGTCATAGAAAGGTAACAAATCCAATTGTTTACCTAGTTTCTCTTCCTGAGTAAATATTTCATCTAAATTTATATGATCTGCCGCCTGACTCAATACGTATTTCCTCTTGACTTTGATCTTCTTCCTGCCTGATTTTGTATCTATTTTCGTACTTGAATCATAGTTAGCACTACTAGAGTACCGAGAATACAATTTCTTGATATCTTCCGTGTACCTCAATTCAGAAACATTCTCGACAACATTCTTGGTTTTAATGTCATCTATAATCTTATCAATTTTTTCAAAGGTATAGTTAGCATCATCTAAAGACTTTAAATCTTCCACAAGTTCGTCTTTATTAGTCAAATGGTTCAAAATAGAAGAACAATGTTTCTTATATTGTTGTTGGAAGAAGGAAACTTCATGCTGTTGAAGAAGAGTTTCTTTGTATGGTCGTTTAGTAGATTGAGTGGAAACTCCATTTTGAGGTAAAATGTTCTGATTTTTTTGAAGTCTATCAGCAATAGCCTGTTCTATATTATCTATCTCTTCTAGTGTATACCTCACCTTCTCTATTAACCTTGACATGTGAACTTTTAATCTTTTGGATATTGCTGTAGCAGATGCCATTTCATCTTCCCGCGTAAGACAATTTCAACTGGAGAAACCTATAAGATAACCAACAATTGCTACAATGGGAGATATAGAAGAAGGGATACCTTTATATCTATTCACATACAACTGTGGGAAGAGTGTGATTAAAGCAGACCAATTTATCAGCAATTTCGTACGTTCTTTACCTGATAAATTGTCTGATCTCTATGTATTTGGATTACAGGAGTTATGTTCCATAATGGATGGTTCGTTTTACGAACTGGCTAATAAGGTTTTGATAGAGTTTAATGAATTGTTTTTAACAGCATTGAAGGAGAAGTATGGAAGCGAAGGTACGATTTTCCAGACATTGGGTTTCCATCATGTAGGGGCCATTGGAATCATTGCTATAACTCCATATCCTCTGAAGTTTACTAAAGTACGTGTGGCAGGGTCGGGATGTGGCTACGGATACAGTTCTATGAAGGGAGGTGTAGGGTTGAGGGTTGCGTATGAGAATCAATCTCAATCGGTAGAATTGACATTTGCAAATGCTCATTTATCGGCTTATGAAGGAGAATATTATTATCACAAACGTAACGACAATTTGTTTACGCTTATGAGATCGCTTGATTTTGGTGATGGATATGGGTTTTTAAAGAGTAATAACCATACCTTCTTTATGGGTGATTTGAATTATCGTACGTCAAAGAAGTATAGTCGCACTTCCAGTGCAACTATGGATTTGTTACAACTACAAGACCAGTCGCAAGTATCTTCTATCGAGATTGAAAACTTGGTTAAAAAGTACGATGAATTGTACCAAGGACGCGAGCAGGGAGATATATTCACTGGTTTCACCGAAGGATGTGTCAATTTCCCTCCTACTTACAAGTTCCAAGTGAACACTGCAATCTATAACATGAAAAGATCTCCATCTTGGTGCGACAGAATCTTGTTCCAATCGACGTATGATCAAAAAATACCTGTTATCCACAAATACAATAGTATCAATTCAATTCTCCAATCAGACCATCAGCCAGTCTACCTTTCTATTACAATCCCCTTCAAACCACCTAATCCTATAGTCTCATCTTCTGGGTTCTTACAAGTGTTACAAAGTGAACAACCAAATAGACACTCACATTCCTCAGACCAATCAGACTTCTTTGATGAGACGGTTTCTGGCCCCACTGAAATCTTTATGAAACCTACAAGGTGGGATTATTATATACAAACTTACATACGTGAAGTAAGTGATAAGTTCATTGGGTATGGATTATTCTTTGGAACTACCAGTAAAGGAAGATTGTATGTGTTGTTTGCTATCCTATCCATCTGGTTATATAGATTCTTTATCAGATAGTTATAGTGATTATAATGTTTATTTCTTATGTTATTTAATTTATTTCCAGATGTGGTAATTTTCACGCCGCACTGGAAAATGTATTTCTACCTCTGTGGTAGTATGAAAGATATATATATATAGTGGTTATTGCAGGGTATTAAATATGAGCGTTTTGCTAGAGACAACTCATGGTAATTTAGTAATAGATTTGGATTACAAGAATCAACCGACGTTATCAGTTAACTTTTTAAGACTATGTCAATTGAATCAGTATTTCTTTACTCCATTTTATAATATTGTTAAAGATGATTCCATAAGGTGTGGGAATTGCAATTATCCCAGAGAAAGTGGCTGCTTTAGTGCTAACCATTATATTGATTTGTCGAAATACCAGGTTGCTAAGGATAAGTATTTACCTGTATTAGATGGACCCTCAGAAATTCTGGGTATTGGAACTGTTTCTTTTGTACAGTTGGAAGGTAATAAAGTCGGTTCAGAGTTTACCATTAGTCTTGGCGAAACAGAGAGTAAAGATGATGTTCCATTTGGAAAGATTGTTGAAGGGTTCACTGTGTTAGATTACATTAACAATTCTACTATAGATAAAGATCTTCGATTGCTTGAAGACGTACGCATCATTGCCACTTATATATTGTACGATCCGTTTCCTAAATCTTTGGATGTGACTTTGCACAAGAAACCTCTGGTTCCTACAGATATACAGATTGACAATGTGAGATTGGCTAAACAGCAGGAAAATACCAACTCTTCTACTATTCAAGCACTTACATTGGAACTCATAGGTGATTTGCCCGACTACAAGATCCAGCCTTCGCCTAAAGTGCTTTTTGTGGCAAAGTTAAATAAGATTACTAGTGAAGAATCATTGACGATTATATTTAGCCGATTTGGACAGGTTGACCAGTGTAATATCATTGAAGGGAAGAGTAAATCAAATTATGGGTTTGTTGAATTTGATACTGCTGCTAATGCAGAGAAAGCTTACACGACGTTGAACAAACAACCCTGTATCATTGATGGGAATGAAGTGTATGTTGACTTTTCGCAGAGTACAAAGAAAGGATATTAATACTTTTCGTTGCCGGGAGTGTGTTGAAAAACGTTTACTTGTGAATACTATAGAAGAGGTTAGTAACTTTTCATCATGAGTTACTTTTACAATTATCGAAATCCTAATAAGATTCCTTACACGAAGTATTCGAGACAATACTATAAAAACGGTACTTTTCAATGAAGTCTAAGTCGAGTTTTCACAAAGTATACGAAGAAGCAAAGGGTAAAAATTTATCATAAAGAACCAAAACCATGAGTTTACTCACAACCACTTTGTGGTAACTCACTTTGTGATAACTGACTTTGTGAGAACTATGTGAGCACTTGGTTCGCAATTACTTCGTTAGCAATTACTTTGAGCTAACTTACTAACTTCGCGTGGCTCACTTCGTGATTACTTTGAGAATACTTCGTTCGCAATCACTTGGTCAGCAATCACTTCGTAACTGCTAACCTTCGTGATAGCTCACTACAAACTTCAAATCCTGAATTTTTTCTCTATGTACAATATAAAACCAACACAAAATTAAAAACTAAAATAAGAAGATGAAAGAAAAACCAGAAAATCATAATCGTTAAAAAATAATCCAACAAGATATTGAATTAAACTATGGAAAATAAATTTTATACATCATAAAACAAAGAAAACAAACCGTCAGGTTTGTTTTCTAACGACAGGATTAAAACAAATCCATTAAACAAACCTTCGGTTTGTTTAATAGTTTGTTTAATAGTCTGGACAATCTTTAGAGATATGTCCACCTTTACCACAGTTGTAACAAGTTCTCCCTGATGGAGCTTCACCCCCAGCAGCAGATTTACAATCTTTAGAAATATGGCCAGTTTTACCACAAGCGTAACATTTAGTTACACCGGCTTGACAATCTCTGGCGAAATGGTTTGGACCACCACATTTGTAACAGTTAGTACCTGCTTTTGGACCAGAAGGAGCAGCTCTTGGAGCTGGTTTTCTGGCAGATTCTTGGGCGGCATTACCGCAGTTCTTAGAAATGTGACCAAATTCCCCACAGTTGTAACATTTGGAACCTTGACCGGAAGTAGGACAATCAGTTTGAACATGGCCTACGTCACCACATAAGTAACATTGTTTAGAAGTTTGCTGTTTTGGTTCAGGACAGTCACCAGATTCATGTCCAGCTTTACGACAGTTGTAACATAATCTTTCTTCTTGAGTACAGTCATCAGCTAAATGACCTACTTCACCACACTTATAACAGGTTCTTGGGAAAACAGCTGCCATCTTCTCTCTCCTAACTAATTTGTTTGTATTTGAAACTAACACTTGTTGCTTAAACCAAAGGGGAAAAATTTGCACCAGGCAAAAAAACTGAACGGAATTGGTTAGGACAAGTTACCCGCACTTTCAAAGATAATATATAGTAATAGAAGTAAGTTAAACTAAGACTTAGTAGATACTATATAGTATATAGACTAAATAATGCAGTATCCTTATTTATTAGGTAAGTACATAGATCCTATAGTTGGTTTAACTATTGGTATTTCTGCTTATTATGTTCAAGAAAAACGAGTGCAAAGACCTCATGGTCATACTTTGAATGAATTGTTAGTTAGACGATTTGGTAATGTAAGTGATTGAAGTGATTGGAGATGTGGGATAAATTGATAATGGAATTGATATGCTATACTCGATGAAATTCGGACACCAAAGCTAATAACGTATTTACGATAAAAGACGAAATTACTGGCACGAAAATGAACTTTAGAGTCTACATATCCTTCTTTTAATAGTCTATACATTAAGCTAAAGAATTTTCTCGATCAGGTCATTATTCTGGAAACGTTACATTAAGATATCTTAAAAATTAATATTTAAATTATCTAAAGATATATACATATCATCTTTATGTCCAGCCTTTGGCTGGAAGTTAATTTTCAATTTAGTTATTTTAAAGGTTTCATATTTGAATATAAATTAATTATAATCATTTGTAGGTGTTAGACTATAGAGATTGGTAACTGATAGATCCGGCAAACTTTAATTATATCAGTAGCACATGGGTGCGTATTATTTATACTATCCGGCGGAATTTCTCATAGACCATACTCGGTTGATGTTATTTCAAGGTTTGTAACATATATGTATTTTCGAAGATAAGTATCATACTAGATTAATTAAGTTCAAGGTTTAGCAAAATATATTACCAGTATTTTATTTCAAGTTCTACTGGGTACTCCATTCTACTGGATAGATCGACTAATGTACATTGCAAACTAACACTATTTACGCATTATATACCGCTTTGAATTTGGCCAACACTTCGCCAGCTTGGCCCTGAGGCAAATCATTCTTCAAAACTTGGTTAATTTTATCCCAGGTAGCTGAAGTAATAGTAATTGGTTGGACAATCTCTGGATCTTCATCAACTACAGGAGTTGATGATTGCAGATCTTTTGGTTCTTTTTCCTTTGGAGCAGAGACCATTACATTAAACGAGATTTCATGATTATCACCAATTAAAGATTTAATAGTAGCTGAATCTTGGGCCACTTTCGATTTCACCATCAATTTCAAATTATCTGGTTTGACATTACCTGATTTTAAAGAGTCAACATGATCAATTAAAGTTGATTTCAATTTATAAATAGTTTCTGACGAGGGAATGTTTGTCAATTCACAAGCAAATTTAAATGGAGGTCTAATAGACTTGAAGTTCAATTGTGCAATAGTCTCCAGTTCACTTTTACTACCTGATTTCTGAGGAAATGGCAACTTCATAGTGGGTAGACTAGGACCTAAACTGTCCAATTTGGAATAATCAGATGTAGAATAAAATTGATCATTTGGAAGTGTATCAGATAATCCTATCAATTGTAAATAAGTCTTAGCAAAAGCTTGCTTTGTTTCAACCACTGACATCTTGTATTCTATTGTATTCTATTCTGTTGTACTTTCAAGCCTCTGATTTAATTTCGCACTAAAATCATCAACAGATTTTATAATGGCAAGTTTTACAGCCGACTTAAAATTAAAATCAATCAAATGAGTTTCTTTAAGAGTTTTAAGAGTTCAAACTACTCTCCATTGAGTCAAGGTGATGGTGCACCATTACCACCTCCAGTTACACAACCCAATTCTTCTTCTTTTAAAACAAGATTACAAAAATTAAATCCTTTTAGAGATAGTTCTATTTACTTGGAGGATGATGCTAATTATGTTACTTCAGAACCGGGTTATTTCGAGTTATCTCGTTGGGACAGAATGTTGATATTTGCTTTGACTTTTGCAGGTTCATTATGTTGTTATATGATATGTATTTTCTTATTCCCGGTATTATCCTTGAAACCAAGGAAATTCGCCTTGCTTTGGTCACTAGGCTCTATATTCTTCATTGTTAGTTTCGGAGTGTTACAAGGGGTCAAACCATACTTAATCCATTTGTTCCTGTCAACGAGAATATTATTTACGATAACTTTTACTACATCTATTATCATGACTTTAATTTCGAGTTTAGTATTGAAAAGTACTTTGTTTTCAATTATATTTGCTGTGGTTCAATTGGTCTCGGCTTTATGGTATACAGTCAGTTACTTCCCTATGGGAACTCAAACATTGAATTTGGCCAGTACTGTCGCCAGGGGCCAAGTCGAAGGATGGATCAATTCTTAATTTCTCTAATTACTATATATCTTTAAAAAAATATCCGGGTTGGATTCATCGAAATCAGGGAAACTGCTCACCAAGGCTTTACCGATAACTTTGGCGATAGCTGGTGGGGCATTGGTATCTTTCATACAAGTGTTATGTAATTTAATTACCTTTTCCCCAATGAATGCTAGCTTGTCGTCGTTAACATCGACTATTCTGTTCAAATTTTTCAATGCTTGGAGGGCAAGCACATATTTCCCTTGCACAAGATATATCTTGTATAAGATTTCCCAAGTGGCTCGGAAATCTTTGGCTTCTTCAGACATGGGTTTTACTATAGTGAATAAAGTATCAATTACATTACCTTCGGTAGTATCTTGTAATAATTTTGCTCCCAATGGATCGACGTCATCTTTAACACTCTCGACTCGGCCGATCAATTCCGCTTTACGTTTATTGGTTTGTGATTTAGCTTTCTTGTTTTTCTTCGAGTTCTTCTTCACTTTGAAGGATTCTTCTTCAGTAACCTTCTTGGATTTTTTATCTTCATTTAATTCAAAGTAAATTTCCGATAATCCCTTCATGGCTCTAACATAGATTGGTGTGGCATGTATTTGATCTTCCCATTTTAGGGTTTCAATATAATCACGAGGAGTACCCCTTCTCATACAATACGAATGGAAATCGTATTGGTCATTATAGAAAATATCAAATATCTTGATTATCGAATGATATCTCTTCAATGCTAATCCTTTGTTGATTTCAATGTTTTCCAATAACTCAGTCTCTTGTTTTTGTTGCTCTTCAGTTTCTTCTGCGTCTTTTGATTTCATAAACTCATCATACTCTTTCTGTGCTTGATGATACAATCTAGTATACGCTTCGGCACTTTCGAGCAATACCCAGTTGACTTGCATGGTATGTAAATCTTTACATCCATTAACCGAATCGTCTTCAAGTTTTGTAAATAAAGAAATACAATCAATAGCTTCATCGACCTTACTCGCTCTTAACAAATACTTTGTCGCCTTGGAGTTAACAAAACGATCTTGTAAATCTAATTCACGCCCTTGTCCCATGATTTCAGCAGCCTTGGCCAAGTCCCCTTGATGTTTAACAATTCTTGCTTTCATTATATACAATTCCACTAAAGTAGGCGAATGGTCCAATGCCAAATCAATATATTTATCGGCTTCCTCTAATTTGTTCAAATTAAGGTAAAATTGTGACAAGAAGTAATAAGTCCATAATTTAATTGTTGGATTGGTAAGTTGTGGTACTTCGTTTTGTAAAAATTCAAGGACAATTTTCTCAATAATCTTCTGTTTACCGATATTCTTCATCAATGGTTTAATATTCACAAATGTCGATGGCAAGCCTCGTTGCAATTGAGCCAAGATATATTCCCTGGCCTTGATCTCGAAGTTTGGGTTTTTCGATGACAAAAATGTCAATGGAATATACTTTGGAGGATCAGATTTGGGGTAAAATCTGACCAATTTCTCATATAATTTCAATCTATAATCTTGAGGTTTATCGACTGTTTGTAAAGCCAATTCCAACATATTGTAGTAATCTTTGTTATCGGGATTTCTTTGTAATAATCTACGATAATAACCCGATGATGCTTTCAAATCACCCAAAAAGTAGGAATATTTCGCCTTCATTTCCAACACCGATAATTTATCTTTAATTTCAGATTCATCTTCTTTCAAAGCTTTTAAAGCATTGGCGTAATTCCCTGCTTCGCCGATAATGGCAATTTTATACAAAGCACATTCCGACTGTTCGTATCGATCGCTATCAGTTAAATGATCTTTAATGATATTTTCGATTTTGGATAATGTGGTTACTGCTCCAGAATAGTCTTTATTCAAGTGATGAGCTACAGCCAATGCAGTCCAATTCGCCCTATAACCCGGTTGATGTTCTAAAAACAATTGACGAGAACTTTGTAAGTTTTTAAAATCTCTAATTTGAGTTTGCATGATCGATAAATCACGCAAGATTGGCATGTTTGGAGAACCATTATCATTAGCCAACTTCAACCATTTTGCACCTTCTACGTAATTCTCGACTGAGCGATAATAAATCCCAGCTAAATGATTGACAAGATAGTTACCTGGGGATTTTGCAATTGCCTTTAAAATGTACGATTCGGCCTCCGATTTGTTATCCAAGTAATAATTAATACATCCTTTCAATGCCAAAGACTCAGAGTGGTTTGAATTCTTCTTTAAATTGGTTTCAACCAATTTCAAAGCTTTCTTGTATTGTTTTGCATCATATAACTTCAATGCTTCTCGAAAATTACTATCTTCTTTATTAGAAAAGAGTGGAACTCCTTTTTTACCAGCCATATTAATCAAATATCTCTATACCTTACTTCTACCTAGCTGGTGATCTATCTTTTCAATAAAGTGTCGATTTTACAACCAATATTTTCAAATTTTCAACACCGCAAAATGAGGAAAACACGAACTTTGAAAACTACCACTTTAAAATCACCACCTTAAACTAAAATTGATTCTATGGGGATTAGAAAGGTAAACTAGTAAGGTTAGGAATATCAAAACATGACATTGATTGAATTCTGCAATAAAATATGAAATAATAGTGAAGAATCGTTCAATATTGAATGAATTAGAAGTATGTGGGGGTGTTATTATGTAGTTTACAGTGGAAGAATCAATTAAAGCTGGATTCGTTGTGATCTGTGGATTTTTCATATGGAGATATTGCTTATTTGAATCCACCTTTGGTAATATTTATACTGCTTCCTTATGTGTAAGTGTTAGATTGACTAGTTTGGAAGACAGACTTGAAATTGGTGTAGTAGTAAAAGATTAGCTAGTGAGCAGATGCTAGGTGAAACATAACTACAAACTTTATCTAGATCAAAAGTTATCATAAAATAAATTGATGTCATTCTACTTCAATAATTTTGTAGGAAAAGTTGGAATCAGTAGGAGTATTAGATATTAGCTAGTGGGCAGAAGACTACGAGCTCAAACATAACTTCCTAATTCGTCTAGATCGAACGATATAATGACATATATTGATGTCATTTTACTTTAATCGGTTAGCGGAAGAGTTTAACATCCGGAAAATCCACATTTTCAATGGTGACTGTGCTTACTTCCGGCTATATGTGTTAACACATTTAGAACCATCAATGTGCATTGACAATAGTCAGAACATTGATTAGATGTGTGAAAATTCGGTACTCCAGGTCCCGCTAGTTCCTTAATTTCCAAGGGACAAGAAAGTTTTTCCGAAAAAGGCAATGATGTGGACGGGTAAAACAGGGTAGAAATTGGTCCCTTGGTTTAAGGCGATCTAAGTTTAATCCTTTATGTGACCTTCATGAAATTTGCTTGCCTAAAAGGACAAGTCCGACGGATTTAGCGTCAAATTCGGATGAAATTTCCAAACCCATGAGGATGGGTTGTAGTCGATTCGCAAAATTTATAGACGAGGCGTAAAATTTATTGTGGTAATATCGTTCAACAATGAATGGTAACATAGAAAATGGCCACGATAATGGCGATACAACCCTAGGCAATCGTAAACGAATACGGATTGCATGCGACACCTGTCGTCGAAAGAAGATTAAATGTAATGGCGAAAACCCTTGTGCAAATTGCATTCCATCAAAATCAGAATGTACATATAAAGAGCGTAAAGTTAGAAAGAGGATTGCAGGTGATAAATCAAGCAAGTCATTCAATACGAAAAACTTCGATCATTTAGATTCAAGATTATCAAAATTAGAAAAGATTATGTCAAAATTATCGAAAAATATTGAAGTTATTGCTAATGGTAAAAGTACTGGAGATAAATCGCCCGATGCAAGGAATGAGACGAATTACGATACCGATGGGAATGAAGTAGATGCTGATGATGATGACGACGACGATGATGACGATACTGACGATACCAGTGATACTGATGATAATGAATCAAAACAAAATTATCCTGTTTCACAAGTCGCTTCTAGCAACGATTATGTAGTGGGTTCAACAGCTGTGACCCATCCTCCGAATTCTAAAGTGAAAACAGTTGAATATACCTTTCATTCCGAACAATATTTTGGCTTACATTCAATTTTGTGTATATTTTCGGATCAATCTATGGATTGGATTGAAAATACTTTAGGAACCGAAGCAGAAGCTTTATTGCCAGTTAGAAACTTACCTTTGATCTTTCAGACTAAAATGAGAACATTTTACTTAAAATTCATGGATCCGCCTATAGTTGATTTAAAAGCAAGAAGGCGATTATTAGAAAAGCCATTCCCTGGAGACCCTAATATAGTCTTTACATTGTTGAATACGTATTATACGAGATTGTCCAATATTAGTCCCTTAGCTCCAATTGCTGAAATGAGAAATCTATTTGAAGAATATTACTTGAATTTTGAATCAGCTAAAACAAATCCTCCAAGAAAGAGAAGAAAGTTTAAACAGTCAGAATTGCTAATGATGACTGTTGCTTTAATGTTTTCTATCACAACAAAAGTTGATCAAGAGATTATTCAAACAAACACCAATTCTCCGGATTCAACTACACCACGAAGTTTACAAGATTTGCCAGATGCTTATTTATTGACCTTGAAGGAAACTTTGTTTGACAATGCTATTTATTACTATCAACGTATTTGTGTCGTTAGTGACGGTATTGATACAATTCGAGCAATATTACTATTAATCACATACATCGAAAGTAATTTTGTATTTTGTGAAGTTAATTATATCTTGTGTTCCGTTGCCATTAGATTTGCCCAAGAAATGGGATTGCATCGATCTGAATCGTATCAAAATTTATCAAGCGAAGAGCTGATCAAACGAAGAACAGTGTGGTGGTATTGTCATTTTCTTGATGTAGAAATTTGTTTTAGATCAGGAAAACCTCCGTTAATTAATTCTGCTGATGTAACTACCAACACAGATCTCGATCCGAACGCCTTCTTGCTGTTTGGTCTTTTCGATTTGGACTCAAATTTTTTCAACCACCAATTGACACCATCTGATGGGAAGGCTAATCAGATAAGCTTTCACAAATTTACTTTACTGTTAACTAATATCCGAGCAAAGTCTTACAACTTTTTATTTGCGGCTGGTGTAAATTTGCAATCCCTTGATGCACTTTGTCGTACAGTAGATATGCTAAACATTGAAATGTTTCAATTAGCAGAATCTACCCACCCATCACTCAAGCCTCGATTTGTAAGTGATCGTGAATTCAGAATGATAGGTGGAGCCGGGACCCCTGCATCGGAAGGCATAATTGTTATTCAATTCATGTATTTCTTGAATATGATGCTAATAAATAGAATTCCATCAGTGGTGAGGAATACGAATGTCGAAGGTACAAATAATCTCCACAAGTATAGACAATTATCTTTAGACGCTGCTAGAACAATTCTAGTACTTGCTTCCCAACTTAATACAGAGAATTGCTTTGCCTCATTCTTCAATTGGATTTCGTTTTATCCTGCTTCGGCATTTTTAAGTTTAGCAGGATCAGTGTTGAATCACCCACATCTGCCTGAAGCATACAGCGATTTGAATTTGTTGAGGAATACCTCGATTAATTTTTTTTCTATGAGAGATACGAAGGTAGGTGGAAAGAATCTTTACATTCATAATAATAGTATGCTAGCGTTAATTATGAAATTGATGTTGAATGTTGTCGTACGCTATTATGAATCAAAATCAGACACATCCATTTTTAAAGAGGATAAGATATTGCAGGATCATTTGAATAGTTCTAGAAGTGAATACCCGGATATATATAGAAGTCCATCAGACTTCAAGCTGAAAATGACTTCTGTTGTAATGGGGGAATCGCCTTTCCAAAGTCCAGGCGTTAGTAATTTTCTTGAACCGGGTAAAGCTGGAGGGGCAGGAAACACAGTTGAAAGGTCGTTCTCTCCAAGTCTGAACCCTTCAGTTGCAAATATACTCCATTCAAATGACAACCACGGCTCAACCAATAACACTTCGTATTCAAACACTACTCCGAAAAATCGAGATTGCATGAATGACTCGCCTTCATTCTTTGGTCAAAATGATATCATCCCCGATATCTTTGCTGATGATGTGTTGACGCAATTTAATAATTTACCCAATTTCTTCTTTGATAATAATTTCGAAGCTTGATGCTGTTTACATAGTTCTCATAATACAAATTAAATAACGTTTACATAGTTTTAATTCATTTCGGCTACTTACGATAAACACTATAATTATCTGGTACGAATAACCCCAGCAGCGATTAACATATTAATTTTTTTAGAAACCTCTGGATTTCTCATGTGGTCTTGTAAAGCAGCTGGATTATCTCTAGCTTGACCTAAAATACCTTGCATGACTGGATCCTGTAAGATTTGGACAATTTCTGGATCTTTTGACACCCTTTCCATTGTTTGTTCTGGGGTTTCACCTTCAATAGCTGTAAATCTTTGCGAAGCTGCTTTGTTGTACAATTGGTCAATTTCAGCGATATTTTTACCACCCAAAGTCATATCTTTTTCTCTGGCATCATTAAGAGTTTCAATAACTTGAGAGTATTCCTTCATGGCTAATTGGGCATTGGCTTTTCTGATGTATGCTCTGATAAATTCTGGATCTTTTTCAATGGCTTTGTTACAATCTTCGACAGCGTCTGGGAATGATAATAATTTAGCTAATGCGGCTGCTCTGTTGGAATAACCTCTGGCGTCTTCAGGAGCTCTAGCAATCATTTCTGTGTAAGCTTTAACAGCAGCTGGCCAGTCACTCTTGGTGAAATATTCTTTACCTTCCAATCTGGCGGCTTCGGCTTTTTCTGGGTCAATATAGGCTTCGGCATCTCTTTTCTTGATATCTCTTTGGGTTGCACGTAATTTGTTCAATACATCTGGAGTTCTGTGTTCGGTCAATGATTTATCGAAAGATTTGACGGCGTTATCCAAGTCGTTCTTTTTGATGTAAATGTTACCTAATCTTGCAAAAGCTTTGGCAATCAATTTATAGTCGGCTCTTTGTTCTCTACCTTGTTCAATGGCACCTTCACAGGTTTTGATAGCGGCGTCATAGTCACCTTTTTCGTATTCGGCAGCAGACTTGTTGTTCAAGTAAGTGATGTCCTTGTGCAAGTCCCAAGCTTTGTCATAAGCAGCAATAGCTTCATCAAACTTTCTTTGTTTATATAAGGTGTTACCTTCAGCTTTAGCAGCATCAGCTTGTTTCTTAGAATCATCTGCATCTTCCATGACCACATCTTCTTTAGGTTCTGGTTCTTTAGGTTTCGATTCCTCTTTCTTTTCTTCTTTCTTTTCTTCCGCTTTCTGTTTCTTTGGAGGGGCTTCATTAAATTCTGGAGGGGGTTGTCTGGTGTCTGGAATATTAGAAGGAGGTTTATCTGGCATATTATCCAAATCAACACCAATTAATGCAGCCATGACTGTCAATAATCTTGGATCAGACATGAATTGTGAAGCATTAGATCTAGGGTTTTGTTGGATTTGTAAAATTTTAGCGACTAATTCAGGATCCTTCATTAATTCAGCAGTTTTAGGGTTATTTTTCAAATTGGTGATAATATTAGGATCGGAGAACATAGCGCCAAGACCCATATCAGGTTGAGCGTTTCTGCTTTCAATAGAGTTGTTAACAGAATCCAAACCTTCTTTAGCCATGGCGTTACCAGCGTCTAAATCAACTGCTTTTTGATACGCAGCTTTAGCTTCATCCAAGTTACCTAACCCGTATTCAGCAGCACCTACTCTGTTGTAACCTTTAGCCCAAGATGGATTGATTTCAGTGACTTGTTTGGCATCTTCAAGAGCTTTACCAAAGTTCTTCAATGAAGCGTAAGATGCAGATCTATTGGAATATAACACATGATTTGGTTGAGGACTAGCTTCAATTGCTTTTGTGAAACTTTCAATTGCTTCCTTATACTCTTTGGCAGCAAAATGCTTGTTACCAATAGCTTTGTATTCTTCTGAGGACATGTTTTACGTTGTTCTTAGTTGAAAAGTTGAAGTTTGGTTGCCATTTAAATTAATTTTTCCAACTGGAGTCTCACGAATTCTAGAAAATTCTACTTCCTAATTGGGATTGATTTACAATTGGAGTTTACTTGATTATAAGAGGGAATGAGTGGTATTAAGTAGGGTTAGAAGGAGTTTATTTGGTTATAGATAAATTCAGGATTCATTTGACACTATTTTGGTTTAAATTGGATTAGTATTGATGTAAATTGGATTTGGTTTTACATTGAATTAAACTGCTGAGGAACACAAGTTAGGTGTACAATTTGGATTGGTATGCTGTAAATTGTTTCTACAAGTTGGTTATTGTTTCTTGTCTTGTTCACTGCTTCCTGCGCATGATTTTGGTAAATTTTGTTGCTTGTTTGATGTTGATAATTATTAGTTATACTGTTGCAATAAAATACATTTAACTGGTAACCCAGTGAATTGAATAGGTTCTGGAATATCAAACATTGGTTTTTACAAGGATATATATCTAGTTCCGGGCTTAAATTACTTCACTATATTTATCAGTGCAAACGTTTTGATTCTACTCCACATTTTTGCTTTAGCTGGCCTTTTACTAAAGTCAAGTGACAGATATGGCTTAAATCAATATAATTGATTATTGGGAACCAGATTGAACATTAATTACAAAGTCGATCCTGTTTGGTTGGTATTTTTATGAAATCGGGGTGTCTGCCTATAATTTTGCATTTGAATTTCCAGTTATATAACAAAAGAACTCAAATGGCTCACGAACGTGGTTGTATATCATTCATTATACACGATTTTTGGTGCTTCTAATGAGCTAGATGAACATTGTGTACTGCTAGTTTGAAGTTCTTAAACTGATTGACATTTTAAGCTGTAACATTGGCAATTGCATTACACTAGAGTTAGTCAAAACACGATTGACTTTCAGGCACAAAGGCAGATTCAACAATGATTTAGCGCAAGTTTCAAATGAGCACAAAACTATTATTATCACATTTTGAATATGCCTTTCATGTTAGATTTGACGCTCCAAGAAATTATTACAATTGTACTAATATGGGAATAACCAATTATCACTCTTGGGCCGGTTTCTCAATTTAACACGACTTGCTTATAGCCTGTGGACACAAGCAGGATACGTTCATTATGATATTTTTAGGTGCAGCATAATAATAGCTTTGCAGTGTTGCATTGCATATAGACCAGCAAAAATCTTGTCCCTGAGAGAACTAATGCTTGGATCGGAAGCGCGAGTTGGGTTTGCTTCTTGATTCACCAGGCTGAATTGTTTGGTAAACCAAGAATTTTCAATTCTTGGAAAAGTTATTGGATAGGCGAAGTCAAACAACTTACACTTTTTGATAATTTAGAAGAAAAATTGCATGTGCCGATACGGAGAATGTGTAGCAAGTAATGTCAAAACTAATGATATAAATCAATTACAATATTGATAAACTAAATATAACCTAATTGAAATATATATAGTTTCATGTCCATAAAGAATAATGCGTAGGTTGAAAGAAATCATACATGACCAACCTGAGATACGAAGCTCATTTCGACTAGATCCAAGGGGTAAGCAGGACCGTATCCATGACAAATTTCGTGACCTCTCAATTTGGCCATTATTGCTTTAATGTCAATATTTTCAGCGTCGATATCATTTTCCTCTGCTTTCAATAAAAGATAATCCCAGACGGCACCTATACCTAATAATTTCGCTCCATTTTCGGGTGAATCATAGGTAATTCTGATATCTCTATTTTCGATAGAATGGGCCGTACCCGAGATCAATCCATCAATGAAAGTTTGTTCGGTAGTGGGGAAGTTGAATTTATGATTTTTGATTCTCTGATTATCGTGGTATAAGCTGGAAGTATTGGAAGACTTGCGATTAGAATTGGATAAATTAGATGAGTAATTTGATGTTGAATCATCTTGAGATTGACTATTCTTCAACATTTGATTTTCAGTGGTTATGGAAATATTTTGTTGTCTGATACAATCCAATTGGTCTAACAATTTTTGCCTTTCCTGTTCTGATTGGTCCAATTTCGACTGTAATTCCTTCAACCTCGTTTCCTTACGTTCTCTAAACGCTCTTTGGGCCTGTCTATTCTGGGCTTTTCTCTTTAATAATAATTCCTCTTCTAATAATTCCGAGTCGTCTTTGGCTATTAAAATAGCATCTTGTTCGTCCAACTGTTGTTTCAACTTCAAGTTGTTTATTCTCTTGGTATTAGCTTCCGGTTTTGTATCTTCGAGCGAAGTGGGTGATGAATGTTGTGAAATGGGCACTTCTGATACAAAGTTGGGCGATGAGTTATTGGAATGGAAACCTATCTGATTATGAGGGATTTGCGGAGGCATTAACTGGGGATTTGGGAGCTGGGGCTGCTGTTGATGTTGATGTTGATGTTGGTTCAAGGTAGGATAGGAATAATTTGGTTGAAATTGTTGATTTAAATTGTTGATGTTTTCCTGATTCAACTCTAGTTGGGGATACATATCCTGATACCCGTTGTTGCCTGTGGATTCATTCTGATACATCCAATATTTACCACTATTTGCATAATGGTGATCGGAGTTGGCCATGGTAATCACAAGCTATCGATGATAGTATTGTGGAAAAAAGTTGACGATGACAAAGGAACTGTACTATATTACTAATATTCTAATAATCACTCACTTTACAATTATATATATGTAAACTTATAGATACAAACCCTGGTTATTTAAATTTTGATAATTTTTTTAAAATTTCTCCATTGTGCATCATATTTTGGTATTAAGCTTGGTGGAAGGCATTTCCATTCTTCTGATCAAACAATGATCATTCCATTGTTCAAGTGCATCTCCAGCCACTTCCCACCGTCGTACATCCTCCTGCTTCTGACTGGTGCGGGTACTGGACATGGAGAGTTCGCATTCTACTGAGCTAGCTGACAATAGTTTAAAGAGTATGTAACCTAAAGAGCATGTAACCTAAATCTCATCAGCCCATTTCTAATGCACTGAGAATGTTTGATTTTAATACAACTTACACTAGGCGTTTTCTACCTTACTAGCCTTGCGTATTCTTCATACCTAACAAACATAAATACCATGTTACTACTTACATTATCCATCATTAATACAATAAACCAGGTCGTGTATTCAGACTACAAATATCGCAATTGGATCCTCAATCCTTTATCGATTGGATATTACAGAACTTGATTAAGGAGTTTTTATTTTGGGAGTTGAATTTGCATTAGTTGTTACATTATATTTAGTTAGAATGTTACGTTATATATTTCAAAGATTGTCTGTTTTTTTTATTTTTTTTTTTATTGAATCTAGAGGAATATCTTCTATTAAACCCTGAATCAACTAACTGGCTCTATTTTATTTCAGGTTTGTAAGTACTTTATACTTTCGCTAACTCATGTATTGATGATTGTTTCATTGTATGCGCCCATTATTCAATGTATAATTTCTAAGGAAAATCCCAAGTCCAAATGATAGTATATACTTTAGTTACACCCTTGGTTAGATCTAACCAGATGAAGCACATGTGTTTCAACCCCCAATTTTCATCCAGCAGCTTATCCAGATTGGTCGAAAATAGTTGCAGTATCATTGTTTTATTGTTAAGGGAAATTTGCGCTTATGGTTAGTAACAATTGGATTTGTGGTGCAAAACCTGGAATGTACTCCTTTATTTGTAGCTGATAAACTACCATGTAATATAGTAAACAATTGGTGGTGATGCTTTGACAATTGTCAATATTCAACCACTGCCATTTATTCTATTATTTTATATTTACCTATAATAATTTGGGTGCAAAATTACTTCGGCAAAGGTAAAAAAAATGCTATTTATTATCTTTTCAGTATAAGGAGAACATGCTCGATATAGAGCGTATGGTTAATACGTTTGATATGGTTGGAATCTCCGGGAAATCATCGCTAAAAGTACTGGAGAAAATATGGCAATTTGGATGCAATTTTTGTTCAAACTTACACATTTTCACAAATATCTTGAAAATGAATATATTTTCTTGGTATATTCTGTTTCACTTATTCCTTATGAGAAGTAAATGGAAAAAGAAAAGAGTTTATGGTTCTACTTCCATTACTTTAACATATCTAACTGGTATGGATATGATGTTAATTCTTATGCTAGCTATTTGTACTTGACAAAAACAGGTGCAATATAATTTGGTTGCAAGAAAAATGCCACCTTAAGGATAACAATAATTTTTGTCTTTTTACAGGAGTACAAGGGAATTGAGATAAATACAAGGTAATAGCTAACAGAACATAGGTATAATACCAGGACCGAACATACCATGAAATATAAATCAATGAGAGTTCATATTTAACAAGATACAGATCAATCAGGATAATTGCCACAATAACCTAGAATACATGGGCGGGTTAAAGATATGAATAGGTAATTAACTACTTATAGAATGGTATACATTCACTCTCGTATACCCGACCACCGACAGAGAGTGTGGTGCTACCATCCACTAATTAATTAATTTCGAATTAATTAGATATATTCTAATAATTCACCAGGTTGAAAAGAGAAGATTTCCTGTTGTATCCAATACCATATTGTCCTATCTCTACAATTGTTTGATTCTTGTTCCATAAGTGTTTGAACCAGTTCTACTTTGTTAATATTAATTTTGGTTGCAAATTAATTTTTCCGTGAGGCTCATAAATAAAGTTGCCTTGAGTTACCGATTCAACCCGTTGGTGCCGATCCATTACAAACAATTAATGGGGATGGCATTTTACCTAGGTGAAAATTTATCAATTAGTATTCTCTTCTTGTTTAATTGATTATATTAAACATGGGAAACACCGGTACTGACTGGTATACTGTTAAATGATGGATTGGTAAAGTATATAAGTTACTACCAAACAAATAGAACCACTTTTATGACAGCTAGGAAGCGGATACCGTATAACTAATGATACCAACTACAGTAAGTAGTGGACTGAATTTATTTATTGTTGGAACGGAACTATCGATATAGAAAAAGATACAATGCCAGTTGTAATATATACTACAATAATGAGAATATTATAAAATGATGGATTTTATCTGGCCTATACCTCTTGGAGGTAATATCGGAAGGAGAGTTTGGAGGATTTACTACTGAGGAACTAGACAGTCTCTCTTATCCTGAGGATATAATAATCAAAAAGAAAACATACGAGATGTAAAGTTTTCGGAACGTATCTTTATAAATCGAAAATCAATGGACTTGGAATGACAAAGATCTTCAATATCATCTACGTAAAATAGTTATGACTATCATAAATCGCCTCGGGTCAATGTTTACAGTCAAGTTGTCTTATGGGATGTTTTAAAAAAAATTTTTTTTTTCTCAAGTATACTTAGTATACATACTAGAACACTTCTACCCCCACTTACCAATACAAGCCAGATACTGGTCTACCTTGGCCCCATCCATCGCTTCCTGTTCCCAAGCATTTCTTCACCGGGTTTTGCACCCGAAATGCCTTGAATTTTCCTGATGCGAATTTTTTTTTTTTTACGAATGCCTTATACTTTCTCCAGACTTTGCAGATTTTGCAACTATTAGTCAACAAGATGAAGTCAAAAATTAATTTCGATTAATTTGTTTAAATTTTATCCCAAAACTAATTAAATTTATAATATACCCCACAACCACAACTTAGACTTTAATTATGATGGATACAAAATCTCCTGATTCCACATACAAGTCATCGGACTCTACTATAATACAGTCGAAATGGGAAAGGTTTAAAGATTCCTTCAGCAGAGTCGATAACGTAGACGACGAAGCTAACTTATACTCCACCAGTTCTCATATCAACGATATTGAACGGGCAAATAAAGCGACCGCAAAAGAAAACTTGCACCGTGATTTGAAAAATAGACATATACAAATGATTGCCTTGGGTGGATCTATTGGTACTGGGTTATTAATAGGTTCAGGCCAAGCGCTACGCAGTGGTGGACCCGCCAGTTTGATCATTGCTTGGGGATTGGTCGGGACCATGGTCTTTTGTACCATCCATTCATTGGGTGAGTTATGTATTGCTTTCCCAGTTAATGGGGCTTTTTCCACTTATGCTACTAAATTCGTCGATTCTTCCTGGGGGTTTGCAGTAGGGTGGAATTACGCTCTAATGTGGTTGATTGTGTTACCATTAGAATTAGTAGCAGCGACAATGTGTATAACGTTTTGGAATGATGATATTAACCCCGTGGCTTGGGTTGCCATATTTTATGTTTTCATTGTTTCCATCAATTTCTTTGGAGTTAAAGGTTATGGTGAAGCAGAATTTTACTTGACTATTGTGAAAATTATTGCCTTAGTGGGATTTATCATTCTCGGTGTGGTTTTAGTTTGTGGTGGTGGACCAACTCACGAATTTGTTGGAGACAAATATTGGAAATTAGATGGGGCTTTTTCAAATGGATTCAAAGGTTTGATTAGTACTTTTGTCACTGCGTCATACAGTTTAGCAGGTGCAGAAATGGTGGGGTTAGCCTCCGCTGAAGTCCAAAATCCAAGAAAAGCTTTGCCAAAAGCAGTTAGACAAGTATTTTTTAGATTGTTCTTCTTTTACTTTGTCACTTTAACTTTAATTGGGTTATTGGTTTCGGCTAATGATCCAAGATTATTAGGTTCATCCCAAACTTCAACATCCCCCTTTGTTATCGCTATTCAAAATGGTGGTATCAAGGCTTTACCATCGATTTTCAATGCTTGTATTTTGATCACCGTGATTTCTGTAGGAAATGCTGCGGTCTATGGTTGTTCTCGTACCTTACAAAGTTTAGGTGCCCAAGGGTTGGGACCAGAAATACTTACTTATGTTGATAAACGAGGTAGACCTTTAGCCGGTTTGGTTATTTCTGCTGTATTTGGTTTATTATGCTTTTTGTCTGCTTACAAAAATCAAGGTGAAGTTTTTGCTTGGTTATTAAGTGTTTCTGGTTTAGCGACTATTTTTTCATGGTTCAATATTGGTTTATGTCATTTGAGATTCAGAGCTGCTTTGAAAGCTCAAGGTAGAGGTGTAGCTGAATTGAGTTTTACAGCTGCTACTGGAATTTATGGTTCGATTTATTCCATGCTTTTCTTGATTGCTGTTTTAGGTTTACAATTCTGGGTAGCATTGTTTCCAATTGGTAGTAGTCAAGCTAATGCCAAAAACTTTTTTCAGAACTATTTAGGTGTCATTGTAATGATTATATTTTATGGTGGTCATAAAATTTTCACCAAAAATTGGAGAATTTACATTAGCTTGGCTGATATTGATTTAGATTCTGGTAGAAGAATTATTGATACCGATTTATTAAAATCGGAAATGGCAGAAGAACGTGAAATCGAACGCACGAAACTGTTTATTGTTAGAATTTGGAATTATTGGTGTTAAAATGTAATTAGATACTCTATATGAATAAATACGGAACGATATTTTTATAAATAATCCGTAGAAGTTAGCTGTTCACGGCAGCAACGGTACCGGAGCTTTTTGGTCTTTTTTTACTTTGTACATTGGAACCAATCTTACGTTTGGAAATCTTTGTTGGTCTGACTTCACCTTCGGGATACACATCTCCTGGTAAATCGTACAATTTGACATTCTTGATCTGGATTTGATGAATTGCCGGATCATAATCCAGCCAGGTTTTGCAGATGTTGAAAAATTCTGAACATGGGTACTGAATATCCAATTTCTTTTCTCCTTTTTTGGAGATATCTAATTTCAAACCAATGAAAAGCTTTGTGAGGTGAATTTCTGTTTTTTCTTTGTGATCTTCCGCTTTATTTTCAGAATTAATAGCAACTAATTTGCCAGTTATCCCATCGCCTTTTAAAGTTCCATAACTGTTCACAATATCTTGCATTTGCAGATTATTGTCACAGTAGTAGCCATTATAGAAGTCCTTAATATATGGATGTGCCAATTCTACTCCATCAACAAGTTCTACTTTTTGAACTAATAGCCTGAGTTTACTTTCGACCATTCCACTATATTTCAAATGGTCATCATAGCTCGATTTGGTAGATGCAACAATACACAAATAAAATTTGTATTCATGGAAAAAATTATGTCTTTCGAGTAGAGTAGACCATGAACTTTTGTTCGCGATAATATCATTCATAATGGTCACACCTCTTTTAAATTCATTTAGTATTATTTTCAAGGTTGAGCTTGTAATGTTGTGAGTTGCACACATCGATGGATACGCAGGAGTAATAACAGGCATTTTATGCAATCTATCCAGAGCATAAAGCCTAGGATTCCATACACGAACCTGTAATGGACCATCTTCGATTTGCTTCAACAATACTGGTTGTGGCCAACTCCATTGTGAATAAATTTGAAAAAATTTCTCTACTATCACTGCACTAACAGCATTTGGGTATAATTGACAAATTCGAGCAACTAACATCGCCCATGCAACACCACCTGGAAACCCATATACATTTGCGTAAATTGCTCGTTGCTGGGCCCACATCTTGATACACCTCAAGGCGTGCTTGAAGACTGTCGGTTTAGGTACTAACGTGAGAATTTCATCAGTAACTCTCGTTCCATTCAATGCTCTTAAATCTTTCTCATCTATATTTCGTAAAAGATTCTTATCGTCAAGGGTCAAGTCTTTTGGAACACGGGCAATATCTAATTTAGCGAAAATTAAATCTATCGAGATTCCACTAAATTCTATTTTGATGATTGGAACAAAAGCATCTGGAACAGTAGTCAGCTCCTCAAGCTCGGGTCTCTTTTTCAATAATTCTGCAAACACCTCAAAAAAGTCGTTCCTCGAGACATGCTTTGGCACAACAACTAATGTATCGATATCAGAACCTGGGCCAAAAACACCCAATTTATAGGAACCAAATGTAAATATCTTACCACCTGAATCCCTAGCCATACCTTCCGACATATTCTTATTCTTCGAAACAGTGTACACGAACTCTTCAGTGAGTTTTTGCAATATTATAAGCACTTCTACTCTTCTTTTAGTGGCAGTTTCACTCTCAAATGAACCTTTTGCTTTGAGCTCTTTGATCAAGGAGTCGTTCAATTCATTTTCTTTTGGAGTGGGGTTAGCAATTGATACAGGAGGTGTCACTCCATACGATTGTGAACTCATGATTAATAGATGGATTTTCTACTTGTTTCAATCGCAATTATATAACTACATAGATTACCCGGATATATATATATATATATAAATATAAATAATTTTACATTTCCAACTTTGGTAAAACGTTAGTACCACCTGGGATAGAGATAACCACAACATTTTCCATTAGATTGTAGAACATTCCACGTAGTTAACTAAACATAGATTATATCGACTAACTGTGTCGTGTCTTAATCGCATTTATTTTCGCGCTCTAGAACTGTAAGGTTTCTTGATTTTCGCGATAATAAGATAAATTGAGTTCCAATAACAGGGGTTGTTGAAATCAAGTTCGTCGTTTAAGTAATAGGCTGGTTTCACATTCACTAAACAAACATGGGGTTAACATCGAAATTAGATAAGTTAAAATTGAAGTCACCTGAGGCAGAAATGCCGAAGACACAGGAGAATATTGATGATATTGATGAAGTTGATGGCGAGGGCCAATCTATTTTAATGAGTATAATTGCTCAATTGAGACCTGGTTGTGACCTTACAAAGATCACTTTGCCAACGTTTATATTGGAAAGAAAGTCCATGTTGGAAAGAATTACTAATTTCTTTCAAATTCCAGATATTTTACTTGTGGCCAATAAAACTGACGATGACTTAGAAAGGTTCATCTTAATGTTGAAATGGTACTTGGCAAGTTGGCATATAGCACCGAAAGCCGTAAAAAAACCATTGAATCCAGTGTTGGGAGAAATATTTACTTGTTACTGGGACGACTTACCAGACAACAATGACGCTTATTATATCTCCGAACAAACCTCTCATCACCCACCAAAGTCGTCTTATTTCTATTTAGTTCCGAACGAAAAGATTAGAGTAGACGGGGTAGTAATTCCTCGATCTAGATTCTTAGGAAATTCTTCAGCCGCAATCATGGAAGGTTGGGGGCATGTGACCTTAGGAAATAGAGATAACGAGGTCTACATTATGAACCAGCCAAATGTTTACTGTCGAGGAATACTATTCGGGAAAATGAAATTGGAGCTTGGTGATCACATGTACGTGAAATGTGCTAAAACAGGATATGACGCGGATATCGATTTCAAAACTAAAGGATTTATAAGTGGAACTTATGATGCAATAGAGGGTACAGTTAAAAATACAACGACAGGAGAAAAACTATACACCATTTCTGGAAAATGGAATGACGTTATGGAAATCAAAGATTGCAAAACTGGTAAAACGTCAGTGCTCTTTGATCCACTGAAGGCAACTACTTTAGCTCCAAAAGTCAGACCTTTAGATGAACAACTTGATAATGAATCGAGAAGATTATGGAAGCCTACTATAGATGCTCTTGGCAAAAGGGATCATGTAATTGCGACTGAAGAAAAGTTCAAGGTTGAAAATGAACAAAGAGAAAAGGCAAAGAAAAGACTAGAAGATGGGGTTGAATTTCACCCTAAGTTATTCAGAAAGGTGACAAATAGTGAATCAGATCTTGAGGATTTAGAGTATGTAATCTACAAGAATTTTGATTTGAAAGACAATGGTAAAACACTTTCTGAGGAAGTATTTGACGTTGTTCCAATTCTTCCAGGACAAAAAGAAGATGACACATTTTTTATTCCAGCTTTCAAAAAATAGGGAAAGTAGCGTGTTTTGGTTACATTTTGGTTAATCAAAATTGATTAACCCTTCTCGATTTTGTTAGCTCAGTTGATTGGCTTTCCTTATAGTGTGATTTAGATATATAGATAAACTAATTGTGAACATATGCTTGTAATTTATAGTTCTTGTGACGAACTTGACTTTGATCCTGTATATACCCACCACCTTCAATTTTACGGTATACTTCCATTTTATACGTTTTCTATTATGTTCAAGAAGTTTTAGCTTTCAACAATGCTACAATCAAGCCATGAGAGCTTGCTCCTGGAAATCAATTCTGCTGAATTTGATTGCTTTCAATGTATCAATTATTTGAGAGATTATATCGATGTTATTGGAATACAGCATGTACTAGTTCAGAAATTGAACACATATACATATGATGAACTCGAATTTTTTGTCCCACAATTTGTTCAACTTTTAGTTGCTTTTGAATCTGATTCAATGGCACTTGAAGATTTTTTACTTGACTATTGTGCCAAATATCCCCATTTTAGTCTTGTGGTATTTTGGAATCTACAATCAAGTATATTTGAGTTGCGAGGTGATCCCGAGTCGTACGCTTTTCGAACAGCTAAAAAGGTCTCTAACAAGCTCCAAAAGATATTATTCATCTCAGAATTGCCACAGTCATTGCCACATGAATTTCGTGAAAACCTTCAACCAGCAATAATTTTGATAGGGGCAATGGCGGCATCCATTGGCCTTCCTCAATTGAATAATTATACATCTCCAATAATAAAATCACAAGCCAAGCAACAGAAATCATCAGTTTTCAGACTTGCCAACTTCCAGAAAACTTTGACAAAAAACTTAACATTGAAAAATAAGAGACTTTCAATAGAGCGATCTACGACTATGTCGGACGATGAATACAATCATCATAGTAAGGCAGATTATGAAATCCATCAAAGATCTTCTTCGGTTCCTAGAGCATCTCCGAAAAAAAGTAGTCTCACGTTGCTGTCAGACGAGTCTGAATTATATTTAACTGATGACGATATCGATACAAAAAATTCCACTAAAGTATTATTGAATCCAGATTTGTTGAGTGAAACTACTGTGAGCGATAAGATGTTAAACGTCGAGAACAATTTGCGAATCAACACTGTAATAAAATCTAAAAGAAGTAACAGATTTGCTGCTGCGGATTTATTGAGAGGTTCTGAGCTGTATAATATTAATTCTCAATCGTTACCAGACTTATCAAAAGTGGAAATTGAGAATAGACCACGGTTGTACCCAACTGAATCAGAGACGTCGTTAAACTTCCCTCATACTTCGATGGAGCAATACTTACGCAATGACTTGAACACAAGCTTACATCCTAAATGCATTTCTCAAGAGGAGCTATCTCACAAGTTGCAGGTAAACTACACGAAAAAAGTGACATCGTTTATTATGGCCTTGCAAAATGTATCTTTGCGATTATCTCAGGTTCCAAAAGAAGCCCGTTTGTCTGCTCTCAGAGCAGAGCTTTCTATCATAAACGAGACGCTATTACCATCAGAAATTGATATTCCTCAGTTATTGCCAGTTACCAGTAACAAAAATAAGAAATACCATAAGATATTGAGGTTAAACGTGAATGAAGCTTGCGTTTTAAACCTGGCTGAGCGTGTTCCATTTCTTCTCTCAATAGAATATCTCAGTGATGAATTGGATTTTAATCCTCTAACTGATGACAACCAGAAGCTTCTTAATACCACGAATGAATATAAACTGAGAGAACCTTCTGGTAGCATGAGTAATTTCCCAGTTCCAGAACCAGAGTCTCCTTCTAGTAATAGTACTGAACAAAATGAGATTTTAAATAGCCCAACCTCACAGATGGAAGCAGATTTAGGCGATCTCACAATGCTACCAAAGAGAAGTATGAAGGATGTTAGTCGACTTATAGTCAGAGAGTCCCAAGATGGAATTGCGAAAGACAAGATTAAACTTGGAACTGAATTAAATATTTCGGGTACTGAGGCTTCAACAACTGACCTCGCAAATCAAATGAGAATTGCCTCTGTAATGTTACAACAGCTAGAAAGTTCAGGCCAAACCACATCCGAGCAATCAATTGCTATCAAAAATCGAATTGTTGAGTCTATGATAGCTCTTCAAGACCAATTTGACTCCATTGATTATGCTAAACTCGATCAACTACGCGGTGATTCTGATGCTGGCCAAAGAAAGTTAGAGAACGACTTTAAATTGGGGGAAGACTGGAATACTAAGAAACAGCGTATTCGAAAATCCAGTATATACGGACACTTAGAAAATTGGGATTTGTGCTCAGTAATCGCCAAGAATGGTGATGATTTGCCTCAAGAGGCATTCGCATGTCAGTTGATCAGGATGATCTCTTTGATTTGGAAGAAAAACGGAGTGCAATCTTGGACAAAGAACATGAAGATTTTAATTACAAGTGCCAACACAGGTTTGGTGGAAACAATCACGAATGCTATATCCATCCATTCCATCAAAAAATCGCTTACTGAATTATCTATAAAAGATGGAGAAAATTTGAGAGGTAGGATTTTCACACTTCAAGATTATTATGTGAAAATGTTCGGTAAACCAGAGACCAAACGGTTTAAGCGAGCGCAACATAACTTTGCCAAGAGTCTCGCTTCTTATTCAATTATTTGCTATATATTGCAGATTAAGGATAGACATAATGGTAATATAATGGTAGACGATGAGGGCCATATTATCCATATTGATTTCGGCTTTTTGCTTTCCAATTCACCTGGAAGTGTTGGTTTTGAGGCAGCACCTTTTAAATTGACTGCCGAGTATGTTGAACTTCTTGGTGGCATTAATAGTACTCCGTTCGCGGAATTCAAAGAACTATGCAAAAAATGTTTCAATGCTTTACGAAAGGACAGTGCCCAGTTAGTGAATATTGTAAGATTGATGCAAAAGGATTCATCTTTACCTTGTTTTAATAATCGTGACAATACGAGTGTTTTATTAAACCAACGATTGCAATCTCATCTAAATGATGAAGAGAGTGATGCTTTTGTGGAAAATATGCTAATTGGTCGAAGTCTTGGTAGTATGTATACTAGACTATACGACCAGTTTCAAATGGTGACCCAAGGGATCTACAGTTGAAACTATATACAGGTTTATTAGTTTTAGGTTAATTTTCCAGGAAAGTGCTCATAACTTTTACCACTTTCTAAACTATCTAGTAATTACAAGTTCACACACCTTTCAACTTCGTATATGTACGGTATTGAGACTCACGACGACACGGAATGTACCAATCTTCAACTTTCACCTTCCCGAAAGTGAAGGAATCTTCAAACACCACAAGTTCCCTATCAAATTTGGCAACAGCTGATAGCTACCCATTTATATCAATAAATATTTCATCGTACAACATTTCAGACCAACAGAATTTTATCATGACGAAAACGCCTTGTGATAAGACACCTCTTAATCAGGCCTCGGAATCTAGCTTTAGACCACAAAATAAATTCATAGTCGCGAGAAACGTTATTGGAAGTCTATTAACATCAAAGAATAGTGTTGTGGGCTCTGTATCGAAAGTTGCTGGAAAAGTAAGTATAAATCAGCTAGACTTTGTTATAGGGTATACTAACATTTAGATATGGAAACGAAATTATACGCCATTCCATAATTACTTTGAGTACATCTCTTTACTCGAATCGGCCTGGTTTGAAGTATTCACAAAATATTATCCGAAACGAACCCCCAGTTTTAAATCTTTAGCGTACAGCTCGCTTTGTTCAAGTCGGTATTCCAAGAGGAAACAGAAGGGTAATAAGTCGCCTTATACGAAATTCAGGGTTTCGGTCTCAAAAACAATACAGAAGAAGAACCCTGCAAAGGTCAGATATAGACAATTCGCAACTATCGTAACTGAGGATGTTTACAAATGAGCCGAGTAATGTAAATTTCTTGTGTAACAAATTTTGAGGGTATTATGAGCCCTCGAAGTTATTTTTTAGTTTCAAAAATCTTTAATATAAGGGAGGTAGGGATCCAACTATTTGTAGTTTATATACTTCAGTTATGGATAAAA
The DNA here is from genome assembly GCA_037042355.1 of Candida sp. Y128-05E. Lineage (NCBI taxonomy): Eukaryota > Fungi > Ascomycota > Pichiomycetes > Serinales > Debaryomycetaceae > Candida > Candida sp. Y128-05E. The sequence goes on along the minus strand of JAXQKE010000021.1, from coordinate 38,310 downwards.
ACGATTTAGAAACTTTAAATGATACGGCACAAAAGCTATCTAACTTGATGATAGGATTTACCAACCCTGCATTTGCTCATGACTTAGATAGCATTAAGCTTTCCAACCAAAAGAACAATAATGCCAACAACAGCAAAGTGGGCATGCTTCAGGTATGTATATCCTTGAATTTCTTACGATAAACACTAACAATCTAGATAATACAAACGATACCCCTGAACTCAAATTTGTCCAACAAGAAGGGATGGTTATCAGAATGTTTGAACAACGTAATACCAGATGGAGATGAAAGAGAAGAGGATGAAGAAGTAGAAGAGGTAGAACCTCAAGACGAAAAAGAAGAAGAATTAGCCGTAAAGCCACTGACAAATGAATCGCCGTTAGTGAATTTTCGCCTTGCAAAAGTATCCATCAAAATATCTAATTCAAAATTAGAAAACGAAATTAGAATGGAAAATCTGCTAAATAAAAACCTCCAAGTTGAGAAACGAAAGCGAGTATGTTTGTCAACAAACACCAAACTATTTTTGGAACATGCATTCAAAATGCAACCGTTTCCTAACCGAAAGGATAGAGAATTAATTTCTAGACGATGTGGCTTGACAAATGTTCAAGTTAGAATATGGGTATGTAAATGGACTGTTTCTTTTTTGTAATTTTACTAACATTTAGTTCACGAATAAGCGTATGCGTGTCAAACTCCAGAGAATGCATAATTCGAAATTCCGTGGCATCAGGCCAGTAAATTTTTCCTACTCTACTACCAATTGATTTTTGGCCATACTTTACTACAAACGAAGAATAATTTTAAAGGTTATATATAGCATTAAGTCTATTGACCCTTTATTGAGTGCATTTTTATAACATTTTGCAACGACTTATGATTTTCAGTCAATTCACTGATCCATTCGATTGTTGTTGATGATATTTTATTTTCAATTCCTGGCCCAGGCTGTAACACTTTGATTAGTTCATATCCTGTGGATTGTCTAATCTTATGTCTGTACCCCAACATACACATTTCCCCCAAGAAGCTTTTCAAGTTGAGAATTTTTTCATTCTTATTTAATTTTTGTGTTTGCAAAATTCCCGAGATTATATATTGTATTAGATTTGATAAATTTGTCTTGTTGTTCTGGTAAAATTGTATTAGTTTGATCGCCTTGGTGGGGTCTTCCTTCACCATTAGTTTGAATATGTATCCTCGTACTGGGATTGCTGGACACTCGATACTACCAAGAATATCTCTCATTTTGAAAATGGCTTGTTTGGGGTTGTCGCCATTTTCACGCTCGACAAACCTCATGATATCTCCTAGGACATTGTTATAGATATAATCTCTGCCGTAGGCTGACTTGGTGTAATTGAACTTTCCCAGGTAAATATGACTGTGTAGCATTGTGATGATCTTGGATATATCTTGTGCATTTAGCAAAGAAAACATTTGTCCTAGTGCCCTTAGACAATTATGGAACTTTGCCCGTTCTCCTGCACTGGCCGTTTTGTACATCTCGTCGAAGTCATTATTGGGTTTTACTCCTGGTTCTGGCCGCAATTTCACCAAATTCTTCTTCATGGTTTGGTTTAGTATCTTATCAAAAAGGTGGTTGAATATTGGAGGTTCGAATATATCATGTTTAACTACCATACATCTCATGATTTCCAAGAGCACTTGACTTGATTTTATTGACGAGTTTTTGATTAATGTGGTGTAAAATGGTATCAAATCTTCTGTTGCGGGGACGTGCTTGAGTATTGTCCGTATGGAGGTGTTTCTATGGGTCAAATTGTTGGATATTTCGATCAATTCCACAAGGTCCAGTAATTTGGGTGGTGTCCTGCTGAGTTTGGCTTCTAGAGCCGATTTATATACAAGTTGCATGACATTTGTGGGTAAGACACTATCGAGCTTTTGGGAAATTTTGTGGAACTTGGTGAAATCACCAAATAATAATCGTAATAGTCCTCGTTCTAGTAGTTCCCTATCGAGAATCAATGCCTTTTCAACTAACTTAGTTTGAAATAACTCGTCGGAACCGTTATTGATTAGTTTGGCAAATAGATGGTTTTGGATATGTTTTTCCAAACTTAGAACCTTCATTGATGATTGGTACACATTGTAGATAATATCGTAATTCACTGACGCTCCACTCCTTATCAAATAAATAATGTCTAGTTCATTTAGTTTCACATGTAAGTCAACTTCGATATTCCCAATTCCATCGACACCGTATTCATACAAATCGGTGTTTAAGAACGAAGATCCCATGAATTTAGGTCCCAACAGACACAACCAACCGGGGTAGCGTGCAAGCTCCTGATGCTCGGTCAACAAATTGGAAAACCGTTTCTTCAAGTACCCATCTTTATCCTCAGACAATATGGCAATCATTCTTCGTAAATAAATTTGATGGAGGTACATATGGTCAAAGTCTGCTAAATGAGCCTGTTTATACTGCACAACATCTTCTACCGATTCCATGTTTTTCAAAACATTATAAGTAGATACACACCGATCTATTAATTCCCGTTTTAAGTGAAGTTTGAAGCATATAGCTTCTATAGCCAAATTTTTGAAATTGGCCGAAAGGTAATCCAGCTGGGTACCCAAAATCAAATCAATTAACCCAAAACTCATATTATGCAATGACTGTAATTCCATAATAGTGACATCTAAGAAATCTTCTACATCAGTAATTGATGTATACGAGTCAGCAAAGATTTCCCAAGCCTTCTCATACATTTGATGAAATACCAACCGTTGGTACAATAAATTTTTCATTTTTGAATCCATGGGAATGTTTGAGCGTTCTAGATAGTACAAATACAATTGTGGATCTATTGTTAACGGATTATATGTTAATAGCACATACAATTTATTGATATTCTCCATCTGTATTTCTAGTTGAGATTTCAAGTCAGGTCCTAACAAGTCCAAACTCTGTCGTATTTCCCACTCATAGTCTGCACCTCTCTCTATACTCTGGCTGAGTGCCAGGGACTCTTGATTTATAAACTTCGATATGAAACTACCGATCTTCGATTTCAATGATGTAGACTGGTCCTTATGGTTAGATGAGTTGGATAAATGCCTGAAATTCACCAAATTTTTTGGATATCTATAATACACCCCACTTAGTCGTCCTTTCCAACACCTTTGTACTATCCTATACATAGTAATCCATCAGTTGTAGCTAATTGTTTCCTTTCTATTGTTTCCAGTCTTACGAGATGGAAATTATAATTTTCGCAGTCTATATTTAATCATAGAGAGCTCAACAGTGAATTAGTATTAACAAATGTCGAAGGTTCTTTGGAACTCAGACATTGATGTATACAACACAGATGTTATACCTCTGACTATTGCTAGAAACATTTGCAAACATTTATCAATTCCAGATCTAATAACATTTTCTCATGTCTCCAGGAACACGTATCGACTGGCCAATGATTCAGAATTATGGGTTTCAAAGTTTAGGTTTATGGGGATATGGGACAAGGCGAGGACTCCAGAAAGTAATAAGATTTCCATGAAGGAGTTTAAGGTGTTGGAAGATCCTCTTCAGTGCTTAGATAATATCATAAGTTCAAGAAAAGCTGCTAAGATGCAATTGTTGAAGATCTACAAGAGTCTTGCTCCATACTATAATGACTTGTTGTTGAATAAAGCGTATGACGAGCTTAAATTATTTAAAGATTTCGATACTCCCGAAGATCAATCAAAGATACTTCGTAATTTATTGATTTTTAATGTACTAGATACGAATGAAGTAAGTAGAAGTCTTGTCCAAGATAAGATAAATGCGTTGCTAGAAATATTTGAAAATGCCTTGTTAAGAGAATTAGAGATTCATTATGATTTGCAGGATTATGATTTGGCCCGGAAGTTTGTCAATATTTTGATTGATTTGCAAAATCAACAGACTTTAATTGATTTTTACTTGCAGAAAGTATTATTTGGTAATGATAAGAATGTCCTTTTCAACTTAGAGATATTTGACCCAAAAAATTATTTCGTAGATGGACAAATGAATGATGATGCCTTCCAGGAATTGATTGGAGGTATATCATCCATTTTCAATGAACAGTCAGCAATTATTGACCAAATCTTTCCACAATCTGTTCCCATGATGTATAAAGTGTGTGAAGAACTAGTGGCGAATCAATTAACAGAATTAATCATGATTATTATTGACTATGCCAAATCAAGTGGTCTGTATTTGCAAATCATCCCGTATCTTTATGAAAAAATCACTCGAGATTTCATTTCGGGGTTGAAGCCAAGTGAAAATGTCGGTGAATCCTATTTTCAATTGGTAAGAGAACTCATTGATATGTCTTTTGACTCGTTTGCGGCAGAGTACATGCGCGAGGAATTATCTTACTTCAAAGAAAACTGTACAACCACAATCAGTGATTGGAATGAATCACTATCCAAGCAAGAGGCGGAAACGTCAGAAAATATCTGGAAACATGTCAAAGTAGAGACGAAAAATGATTTTTTAACCAGTTTTAAAAAAGTGTTCATATCGAATAAATCGGACAATTCAAAAAATGATGAAGTCGATAAGAATTACTCCGAAATTCAAGCTAAGGCCAAGATTCTTTCGGAGAATATCAAATCGCTAACGAAAATTTTAAACCCAGAATTGGTCTTGGAATCATTAAACGAAGCGAAAATATCCCTCCATCGTTTATTAAGATTCAGAAATTTCTCCATTCAATCAGTTAGAAACGATATTTTTGCAACCATGCAAGATATTTTCATTAATATCATGGATACAATCGGGACTGAACATATCAAGCCGGGGTTTTTGAAAGCGTTAACTTATTTGCAGACATATAATCCTAATTCGCCCACGTATTCCGAAACCCACAACGAAGGGTTTGCAAAGCCTTTAGTATTATTCTTTGAGTTAATTAATATGGCCGACTTGATCATTCAAATGGTGGATATTTTCTACAAGGAAGAAATGCTTAGTAGAAATATTGTAAAGCATGAGAATTCAATTTTGAATCCATCGCTACAAAATAAGAAGAAACTAGAAGCATTGGTGGATAAATATGTTGCTGATGGATTGAACATCGGTATCGAAATTCTTGTGAATGAAATCGATGGAATTTATAAGGAATATTCCACTCCAGAAGACTATAATCCCCAGGATTCCAATTCAATAACCTTTGGACCTACAGAGGGGGCTAGAAGGTCATTGATCGTACTAGCCGAGAATATTGATTTATTAACTGATAGTGCCGATAAATCAATCGTGGAAGTATTTCAACAAGAGATTGCCGAACGATTCTTTCAAATCATTGTCAAAAATCTAAAACAAAATACCATATCGGTAACTGGGGCCACCAATCTTATTTCTGATTTAAATGCATATTATGATTTCATTTCGTCGCATATCAAAGCTAATAAACGAATGATTATGCCACTATATCAATCATTGAAAAATGTTGGAAGTATGTATTTGATCAGTGGTAATGACGCGAAGGCTATTGGGAAATTGGTAAGTGACTTGTCTAAATTCAATGGGATTTTTGGTCAAGAGGAAATTTATGAATTTGTCCAGCGGCGTGAAGACTGGCAAGTTATCAAAAGACACGTTGAGAAAGTCATGTATGGGTTTGGACTTGCTGATTGTAAATTAATGTAAGGTAGAAGAACTTTAATGAAGACGGGTCTTCAAAAACGTTATAATGTTTATATTAATACAGTGTACTAGTTGGGATTGAAAAATCCCAAATATTTTATTTATTGAAAAAATTTATTTAATCAACTATTTTATTTATTCAACAAACATATCACAATGTTAGTAAGGATTGTACTCTCTGAATGAAGTTGTTTTGTTGTAGTTGTTTTTATTTTACCACATTTCCAAGAAAGTCACGCGACAGATCATCACGCGATTGGATCTAGTGAATTTTCAGCTTGGGATGGTTGAATAGATACAAGAGTAGTGGTATGGCTATCGGGCTATGAACAGGATTAATTGGAGATTTTCTGTGATAAATAGAAACTGCATTATACGACGATTTTCGTCCGGCCACTTTGAATCAAATCCAATACAAATCAACCATGATATTGAAGATCCTAGCATCAATCTTGAAATCTTTCAACGATTATCCAAAGTATATAAGCTTTTGGCGGGACATACTAGGTTCAAATACTCAGCATATAAGTGTGTGCAGTTATACAAACCTCTAAAGGTGAGTCTCTTTGAAGATTTATTGACATATCCTCGAATCAATAACGATATGATCAGATTCTTGATGCAAAATTATCGGAAATCTTCTTCTGTTCGAATATTGGTATTAAATGAAATACGAGATTCCTTGCTAAAAGGGCAAAAAGGATTAGCATTGATGTTATTTGAAAGATTGAAGGAACGAAAGCAGCTTCATAGTATATTGGATTCAAATACAATCCCTGGTTTGGTCAATTTCTTAATCTCAGAAGCAGCTTTGTCGGGAGAACCAATGTTGGCTTCCTCATATACAATTGTGTTCCACAACACTGGTATTACCATAGATCAAAGTGTCTTGGAAAAACTCTTCCATGCCCTTGCCGTAGATAGTGAAGTGGATTATTTGTATCAATGCTTCACAATACAAAGATTGGTTGATATTTTTGGTGTTGATTGGACCGAAGAATTTGAGTTAATCGGTAAATATTTTCTAAAATCGTGGTATTTTTCTTACACGATGTACCTAAAATTCCAAAAACAGGGTTTGTTGGAGAAATTATCTCCAGAGTTATACAAATCTTATAGATTCAATTTGATCAAGTTAAGCATAGACAATGGTAATAGCGAGAAAGCTTGGAAAATATGGCAGGAAACAAGAAAATTTCCCGTCACCACGCATGATATTCCACTTTTAGAACTCATCCTTACATCGAATCCAGCCAGAACTAATGAAATCCTTCTAGACTTGCCGTCAGAAATAGTTCTATCGCCCAGCATTGTTGATATTTTGATCAAGCATTATGGTACTTCTCCCGATTCATCGGCCAATTTTGATAGTCTAGTCAAACTGTTAACTCCCCCGATTCTGCGGCTGACTTTATCGCTGTTGTTCCAGGCATTTTTATATAAGAACAATGAACAAGCGGCTGAATCGGTATTGCTGTCTATTGTCAAGAGTAAGAATGGTATATCCAGCGAAGAATTCAATGCGATTATTGTCAAATCATTAAACCAAGGGAAGATGGATCAATGTTTAGATATGGTTAAAACTAGTGATATTAACGTGGGAAAATTGGCCTATATTAGTATATTTGCCAAAATGTTGCAATCAAATCAAATGGATCAAGTCTTTTTGAAAGATTTGCTTCGAAAATTTATGAAACTTCGAAAACAAGACAATAGTTTTGCATTATTGACGCAAAAGTTGATTGGCCACTTCTCGCATAATGTGAATAATAGGTTGGCCAAGAATGCATATATTTCCATAGTCGATGCCTCCAATAAGCCCGAGTTTGATAGATCACCGGCTTCCTTGAATCTCGAGCAATTTGGTATCCCCAATCAATTGCAACGATTATTAATATTGACAGATTTACCTATACAAATTGAAATCGTGCGAGGGATTTTATTGCAAGCATTGAAAGAACGAGATAACAGTACATTACAATGGGGTATTGAAGAACTTCGATATGTAGGATATGAACTTGAACAGGTATTGACCCTTTTGAAAGAAAATGATAAAGATGGCTACTTGAATGAAATATTCAACAAGGATATTCTACAAAGAATAAATTAATGACATCAATTATTATAGAAAATCATCACCTGTATTGACTTTTGAAGATGATGGTTACCTAAATAATATATTGCATGAGAGTATTCTACAAATGTAAATAATGACATTAATATGTATAAATATATATATATACAAGAACTTCTATTATACACAAATTTTGCGTTATACTTAACGATTTCTGTTACTCTTTTTATCGAACAACTTACCACCAGATTGGACTTCTTGAACGTTTTCACCCAACAATTCAAGATACTCATCTTGAATTTTCTGTTTGGCGGCTTTATCTTCAGGAGTTTCCTCCTTATCTTCTTTAGCTTCGACATCAATATTATATTTCTGGTTGAATTTACTAACTTTACCCTTAGCGTTTGGATCACCGGTAGTCAAATCCGATCTGAACGGATTCCATAAGGGACTATTTCTTTGATCAGAAATCATTCTGAGTTCGTCTTTTGGAGCTTGCGATCTTCTCTTGACAACAGAACCGTCACTTAATTCCACCAAGACATCGAACTGATGAAAGATGGCAGGTCTAGCTTTCCCAAGTTGAATTTTCTTCATCACTCTTCTGTTGGATAAATTAACCTCCCCTTTCATGGAAACTCCTCTTTGAAATTGTTTCAGTATAGGTGCTACACTCTTTATAGAGCTTTTACAAGTACTAAACATCGTATAACCTGTCTTTATTACTCTATTTCTACCTGTTTCTTTCAGTAGTTAAACAAAAAGTGAAAAATTGAAGTCGTGCAAAAGTTCAAAAGAATTGATGGTGGTGAATTTTCATTCTTACAACCAAAGGAGAAACAGAAGAGTTCTTAGTAAGATAGATACTTTTAAGTGAATTGATATAAGGAAAGCTATACTATGGCATTCAATCAAACACCAACTATCGTTGTGTTGAAAGAGGGGACTGATTCCTCTCAAGGGAAAGGTCAGATCTTGAATAATATTAATGCGTGTTTGGCGATTCAAGATACGTTGAAACCTACTTTAGGACCCTTTGGTTCAGACATTTTGATTGTTTCTTCGAATGGGAAAACCACTATTTCAAACGATGGTGCTACTATTTTGAAATTGTTGGATATTGTCCATCCAGCGGCAAAAATGTTGGTTGATGTGAGTAGAGCTCAAGATGCCGAGGTTGGGGATGGTACTACTACTGTTACTATCTTAGCTGGAGAATTGTTAAAAGAATCTAAAGCGTTTATTGAAGATGGTATTTCCTCGCATTTGATTACTAAAGGTTTGAATAAAGCTTGTGAATTGGCAGTGGAAAAATTAAATGAAATTGCCGTCGATATTAAGAAAGATGATACCCAAGAATTCCGCCAGTTGTTGGAAAGATGTGCCACCACCGCCATGTCCTCGAAATTGATCTCGCAGAATTCAACTTTCTTCACTAAAATGGTTGTTGATGCCGTATTAAGTTTAGATCAAGAAGATTTGGATGAAAAATTGATTGGGATCAAGAAAGTAGCTGGTGGTTCTATGGAAGAATCGTTGTTTGTAGATGGTGTAGCGTTCAAAAAAACCTTTTCCTATGCTGGTTTCGAACAACAACCTAAAAACTTCACCACTCCTAAAATTATCAATTTGAATGTTGAATTGGAATTGAAAGCTGAAAAAGATAATGCTGAAGTAAGAGTCGAACAAGTCAAAGATTACCAGGACATTGTCGATGCCGAATGGAAAATCATTTTCAATAAATTGGAAGCTATTGAAAACACCGGTGCCAATATTGTTCTTTCTAAATTACCTATTGGTGATTTAGCTACTCAATTTTTCGCCGATAGAGGTATTTTCTGTGCTGGACGTGTTTCCGCTGAAGATATGGACAGGGTGATCAAAGCCGTTGGTGGTTCGATCCAATCGACTTGTTTCAATATTAACCCACAAGACTTGGGTACCTGTGACGTTTTTGAAGAAGTCCAAATTGGTTCCGACAGATATAATTTATTCAAAGGATGTCCACAAGCCAAGACATGTACATTAATTTTAAGAGGTGGTGCCGAACAAGTCATTGCCGAAGTCGAAAGATCGTTGCACGATGCCATCATGATTGTCAAACGTGCGGTTAAACATCATACTGTTGTTGCCGGAGGTGGGGCTATCGAAATGGAGATCTCGAGATATTTACGTGAATACGCCAAAACCATTGCTGGTAAACAACAATTGATTATCAGTGCATTCGCTAAAGCCTTGGAAGTTATTCCACGACAATTATGTGAGAATGCCGGGCTTGATGGTGTTGAGTTGTTGAATAAATTAAGAAGTGCCCATGCTAAGGGTGATATATGGTATGGTATTGATTTCCAAAAGGAAGATGTGGGTAATAACATGGAAAGTTTTATTTGGGAACCAGCATTGGTGAAGTTGAATGCTTTGCAATCGGCCACTGAAGCTGCTACTTTGTTATTATCGGTCGATGAAAGTATCAGAAACGACGAGCAAGAACAAGGAAATGGTGGTGGTAGAGGTAGAGGTGCTTATTAATCATAATCGATCCGAAGGGATGATTATGGTAACTAGAGATTAAATTATTCCAGGAATGGATCAATTCTGTATAGTTAGTTCGTATAATCAATGTATATATTATATTAAATCACAGGCGAAGCAAGTGATGAAGTGATTGAATGCACCAGCGACTGGAATATAAATGACAGACTTACCACCCAATACTTTTTCTAGCATATTTTGTTGTCCGCCAATCTTGTAGAGATATCGCCATTTCTTGATAATCAATAAAAATTTATTTACATAAATATCATCCTTTGTACACTTCCTTGTCGGAGGCATGTAAGTAGTGCTAGTTAATAAGAAATATACTAATTGTGAAATCACTGTAACTAATCTGATGCATATGGAGAAGTATAATTAATAATATATACTTATTTTTCATTATTTTTTAAATGGGATATATTTATTCACAGTTGCAAAAAATGCCACATGTGTCACCTATGATTAATTATATCAAAATTCAAATCTGGGTTACAGTTATACTAAGTTTGAGATAGTTAGAGCGTATGATTAACCGAAAAGAGAGGGGTTTCTTACAAAAAATGAATAAAACAAAAATAATTCTCCAGCTACATTTGCGTTTATGTCAGAATAAAGCAAATCGTAGAGGAAGATAAAAATTATGTCAAGCATTTTTTTTCAATTGCTATTCTTATTCCAATTTCTAGTGAAAATATCTACTCCAGTCTTTAGTCATAATAAGTATATTGTTTCAAACATGAGGATAAACCCAGCGTTTGTGCTATATTAACAAATGTGGCACAAATTGAAAGACAATTATACAGGAAATGACGTAAATAAAAAAAATATGAAAAATGCTTATACCAATGCAGTGATAACGAAACCAAACCACGGTAACCATCAGAAGTAACCTATAAAGCAATACCCTTTTAAAACTGGAAGGTGAGTCTCGTAAAAAGTAAATACCGAAGGTTACATAAATCTGGAAATAAAGGCCGCAGTGGAAAATAATATTCCGATATTTTCTAGCACTATAAAACAAAGAATTGTAGAACGATATAGACATGTATAAACAATCGTGTTAATGGATGCAACCACGTTTAGCGCAGATCGTGGTCCCGCGAAATACATCTTCAATGGAGATCCTCTAGCACAATCCAATCAACCTGGTTGATTGGATTGTGCTAGTATTAACCCCTACTACAGGATGATTTTCTACAATGTACATAAATATATCAACTGAAGGTATACTTCTCTACTACACCCCACTTAAGGGTCATTACTTCTAGATAATGGTTATAGATAATCCATGAACAATGGCCAATGTCCATTGGATATATCGCGATCAACTTTACCCGAGTTAATTATAGAGAGGCGCGATAGTACAGATAATGTCTACTAACCCAGGAACGTCCCACATTAAAAATTCCTGAAGATTTCCAAAGGTATATATTGCCCACTCCAGGTAAAAACCAGTAAATAATATTTCTCCTCCACACCTGTCGGATTAAATGACAATAGGAACAGTAAAGGGTTGAAAAATTGTGTCAACCGAAAAGTTACACGAAAGAGCGCGAATCAATAAAAACAAGGATTGGTATTAAGTGAAGTGTAGTAAAGTATAAACTAGAATAAATCATATCATATGATATGATCTAATCTGATGATATTATTAATACAGTGTAGATTTGGCTATCGCTAAGTCTAAAACACCTTATTTTACCTTGTTACGTGTCTACGCATGTCGCTAACTGAATTTATTAAATAATAAAAAATGCGAACGCGTTTTTAGCAGCACCTCCTTTTGAAAATTTTAACCCATTGATACAAACGGTTATAATCTTTAAGTGATTGTATAAAACCAAATTAGATTCCTTAGCACTTTTCTAATCTAATTTTAATATTGTTTTATTCATTCATTCGCTTTTAACCCAACTTTACTCTAACAATAATAATGAAATATGGTCCTCCAAGTAGCAAACCCAAACCTTATAATGTCATGTTGGAGATTTTGGAGTCAAAGGGGAACAAGAAATTGATTGGGGAATATATGGATGATATCACCCAGACTTTATCGGTTTTAGAACCGATTCTGAATATCAATGCTACCATGATTGATTTACAGCCGGAAATCCAGTGGTTCATGCGTCCATTCTTGTTGGATTTCTTGATTGAATTGCATTCAAGTTTTAAATTGCAGTCGCTGACTCTTTTTCTTTGTTTGAACATTATTGATCGTTACTGTTCTAAAAGAATTGTCTTTAAAAGACATTATCAATTAGTAGGTTGTTCTGCCCTTTGGATTGCTGCTAAGTATGAAGATAAGAAATCTAGGGTCCCTACATTAAAGGAATTGACTATAATGTGTCGTCAAGCTTACGATGAAGAAATGTTTATTCAAATGGAAATGCATATTCTTTCTACTTTAGATTGGAACTTGTCGCATCCTTCCATAGAAGAATGCTTGCAATTGTCTATTAGTCATTGTAACCTTGGTAACAATTCTCCTTTAAACAACTCGACAGTGTCGGCTGTCACTGCTATCGGCCGTTTCTTAGGGGAATTGTCCTTGTATGATAAAGTGTTTATGAACTTCCCCACCAGTTTGGTTGCCATCACCGCTAACTTGTTAGCCTGCAACATGTTGCAACTCAACCAAGCGTCCGACAACTTGGCCCTGTTAATCTCTCAGTCTGGCAAGTCTAGCCAGTCAAATATTTTTAATCCAGAGGAGGAAAATATCCACCCCGAGGTTCTTGGTCCATTTCTTTCGGGATTAGACGAGATTGCATTATTATCAATCAAGAAAATCACCTTGTACTTCATTATCCAATTGACCAAAGTCACTGAGGTTTTGACCAAAAAATACGAAAAGTTGGGTGTCATCCAAGTGGTCAACAACTTCCATACTCGTTTCAACTATATAGTGCAACTCATCAATGAAAATCATCAGCAAATATTACTGGATAATATTAATGAAAAGTTGATTGACATGGCCGAGATTTTGATCAATTTCCCCAAACCACAGCAACAAGCACCACCACCTCCTACTTTATCCCACTTGGCATTGGATAAATCCCCCATGATGGTCATGCAAGATAACTACAACTTACCCCAACCAGTCACTCCCCCTTCAGCTACATCGCAATACCTGGTCTTTTCCAATAAACGATCGTCAAGTAATTCCACCCCGACTTATAACTCGTCGATATATAACTCGGGATCGTCATTATTAAGAACCAAATCGAAAATATCCAAACATAAAGGAGGACATTCTTCAACCACCAATTTCCTGGAATACTCTCCCTGCAACAATCATTCAAATTCAAGTTTATTGGCCCTAAATAAAATCAAATTGAATAATAATAATTCAACTACAAGTATTAATGATACATGGAGTTCTCCTATATACAACAAGATTATCGATTAGGTTCCCAGGTTACACGAATTCCCCTTCCCACATTATCGATTAGTTATCCAATTACATACATCTATTTCAGATAGATCCGGTTTCAATCCCATCATGAGCTACGACACATAATTGCATTATGTAAATAACGTTCATCAACAAAAATCTAGAGTTTTCATTATAGTGTTTTTGTTGCTAGCATTACAGAAAGTTGTGGAAGTCATATCATTGCCCACCACTTTCCCTCCAAGTATTCTACTTGCTTGCATTTTTCAATTCTTACGTATAATCATATATATCATATCGTATATATCCTCGTCTATATTACAAGCATCCTATGCTATTTAATCCACATGTTCCATATACTTATTCACGATTCATCGTGATTGTACCTAAAATGTGTTATTTTTTATTTTCGCACTCTAAAGAGGAAAAAAACATTTAATCGAAATTTTATCGTTAATGTAAAGTGACATATCTGCATTCTCCAATTAAACTATATTTAGATATTGATCCATCGTGTAAATCATAAACGATTCTCCTTCAAAACCAAGGCCAATACCCAATTGAGGTTAATTATAAGCAGTTGCTAATAAAATAGTCTCTAATGCCGACATTTGCTCGCCCAAACCGTAAACTCCGTCCCAGCCTTGCTGGGACCAGTCGAAGCCACATGTGATGCCGTCATACCCTCCTGAACATGACTGTGCAGCAGCTGTTGCCGATGCTTGCATGTATGGCTTCATATCGTCTTTCAAACCAGGAATGTTCAAAATTGTCTCTTTCATATAACGAGAAAATAAACTTCGAAACGATCTTTGATCATTATTACAGTTATTTTTAGCTTTGCAAGTCGTTTCTTGCATGATTTTATCCTGATTGAAGAATTGGGCTTTTGATGCTTTCCAGATATCGGAAGTTCGGGCTAGCCACTTGATGTCGCCAGTGAGAACGTACATATTAGCACAGCCCGCCATTAAAACACCATAATTGTAGGACCATTTCTTGGTATCTTTAACCAGACATTCATCTTGGACATGTCCGCCATCATAGATATTGATTTGAAAACATAGAGTAGAATTGTCCCATTCATATTCTATCAAACCAACATTTTGCATCCAATTCCAAACATTATTAGCAGTTAAAATATAGGAAGATTTTTGATCTGACGTTGCATAGCGCCCTAATCTAGAAGCCAAGTGGAATAATAAACCATTGGTTATGGTGTTTTTATAATCATAACCTGTTTTCCAATCATACATCTGCCAACGCAAGCCTCCACCACATTGGCTCGAATCCCATTTGTCTAATAACTGATCATAAATCTTGCAGGTTAATCCATACCACGAATTGCCTGCTGGGTCGGGGAAATCGTGATCGATTGCCTCCAACAACGCAATCCCCCATTGCCCCAAATCATCATTACCTTCTACTGTAGTTTGATTTTGAGGCATATAGTCGCCATTTTCTCCTGCCTGATGGATCATTCCCTCAGAAATCAATTTTTGTATTGTCGAATTCGACTGTTCACAATAACTATAATAATTGATCAATCCCCCAAATGCTTCGGCTGCGTTCCACCAATAGTTTGGGGGCGAAAACATACCAACAGTACCACCATATTTCAACCCTTCATAATAGTTCCATTCGCCTTGTTGAACATATCTGGCAGCATTACATATTGATTGACTTGATGATAAATCAATCAGCAATGATGAAATTATCGTGAGAAAGACAAAATATAGTAGCTTCATTGGTTGGAGTGTATGATAAATGTATGATAATTCTTTGGTTCATTTATACATATGCGTTCTATATCACCTACGTTGTTTGGTTCTGGCTATATAAAAAAAAACTTCGATTGTTTCGGAATTGCAACTGGATTGTTTTGATGCATGATAATATCAACATAGAAAATATTATCACACTACACAATGAACCAGCAATATTCGCTGGGATTTCATTATTTAACCCCGACTCGTCTCGTCGTTCCAAATTTTTTACATCTGAAATTTGTAACATTCCATAACATCGTGTTTGCATAATCCTATTGTAGCGTTATAATCTACTTTATTTGGGTTGAACCAGGGACCTTTTGCAAGCAAAAAATCCCAATAATTGTCAGACTCACAGCAGAACTATGTCAATTTAATATTACCAGCTCCTATGACTTATTCTCGACAGGTTTAAACCACTCTGGAGAATGTGTTACTTGCACACAAAAAGAATTTGCAGCCAATACTGCATACAAAAGACAGTTTGTTTACCTTTTGTGAAAATGGAGTATAGTAAGTTTCTTTTGGTGTAGATGACACGTCTACTAGGCAAATAAATCTTATTTCTCTGTTCCCATACTTACCGTTTCTATTCTTTGTAAAATTCTACTGTATAAATGTCCAATTTGACGTGTCGATGACAGCAGCATTTAATTAAAATCAAGTATATACAGGACTATTTACATTTTGGCTTGAAAGGGTAAACGCCGCATCTTCATATCAACATCAAAAGATCAACTCTAAAGACACCTATCGTCTCAGCAAACCAAGTAGTTGACTGAAACTAGTATAGCGAGATCACAATACCCCATTTCCTTCGAAGAAAACCTTGATACCCCCGTGATTTCGATACTGGATTTATTATTTTTATCGTTGAATACCAGAAAAAATTTTAGTGGTTGCTGCTCATAATCGAATTTCTTTAGAACACCATGGCTAGCGAAGCGTTGAGTGTGAAGAACTATGTCTGGGTCACACAGGCAGATGAACCTGAACTATACGTGAAAGGGTATATTGCTGATTATTATGTAGATGAAAATGATGTCAAAATGGCAAAAGTTGCAGTGACAATAAATAATCAAACTACAACGACAGTAGTACAACAAAAGGATTTGGAACATTGCAATCCGGAAAAATTCAATAAATGCCCAGATATGGCAGAGTTGACTCACTTAAATGAACCATCGGTCGTTTATAATTTATATTTGCGATATAACGATGATATGATCTATACATATTCTGGGTTGTTTCTCGTGGCAATTAATCCTTATAAGAAATTGGACATCTACGATCAGAAAGTATTACTGAAGTATCATAATCATGATTACGAAAAAGCTCCACCTCATATTTTTGCTACTGCCGAAGGCACCTACAGAAACTTATTAGCAAATAAGAAGGATCAATCGATTCTTGTTACTGGTGAATCGGGAGCTGGTAAGACAGAAAATACCAAGAAAATCATTCAATATTTATCTTCTATAACTGATAATTCAAAAAGACTGTCGGTTTATGGCCAAAATATCGATGGTAAAATTTTACAAGCAAATCCGATTTTGGAAAGTTTTGGTAATGCTAAAACATTGAAAAATAATAATAGTTCACGATTTGGTAAATTCATTAGAATTTTCTTTAGCCCCAGAGGCTCGATTACGGGTGCTAATGTCGATTATTATTTACTAGAAAAATCTCGTGTCACTTCCCAACTTACTGAAGAACGAAATTATCATATATTCTATCAATTATTGAAAGGTTATGATGACTTAAACAAATTAGGTCTAACTAATAAGATTTCCAGTTATAAATATTTATCAAACGACGTTGAAATACCCAATGTTGATGATCAAAAGGAGTTCAAATATTTGGTAGAAGCATTCAAAATACTTGGATTGAATCAAGTAGAATTGGACAATATTTTTTCTGTATTGGCAGTTATATTGCATCTTGGTAATTTAGATTTCACTTCATGGAAAGCAGAACAAGCAAACTTCACTGAAAATTCTCCAGTTGATCATATTGTAAAAATCTTGGGAATTGAAAGATCCGATTTTACTAATAACTTACTTCGTCCAAAAGTTAAAGCTGGTAGAGAATTTGTCCAAAAATCCAAGAAAGCACCAGAAGTCAAGTATGCAATTGATGCATTGGCCAAACATCTTTATGAAAAGTTATTTCAATATATCATTGAAATTATTAATCTTAACTTAAAGATTGATTCAGAAGTCGACGACGAATTTAATTTCATTGGTGTCCTAGATATTGCTGGATTTGAGATTTTTGAAACTAATTCTTTTGAACAACTTTGTATCAACTATACCAATGAAAAATTACAACAATTTTTCAATCATCATTCTTTCATTTTGGAACAATCTGAATATTTGAGAGAAGATATCCAATGGGAATTTATAGACTTTGGTCAAGATTTGCAACCAACTATCGACTTAATTGAAACAAAACAACCTATGGGTATATTCAAGATTTTGGATGAAGAGACTATGATGCCTAAATCGTCTGATCAATCATTTATCGAAAACTTAGGTAGAAGCTGGGGCGAAGGACAATCTACCAAGTTCAAATTGAACAAATTCAAAAGTGGATTTATAATCCATCATTATGCTGGTATGGTTGAATATAATGTTGATAATTGGCTACAGAAAAATACCGATCCAGTTAATGAACATGTTTTGAAATTATTACCTAAATCTTCTAATCCTTTTATTGTTGAATTGATTGAAAATGATGAGCACTTACAAGAACAAGTCAGTAATAAAAGAGGCGCCAGAATAAAAACTGCATCGCTCAAACATAAGGATCAATTAGGTGATTTGATGGAACAATTGGGAAGCACTGAACCATCGTTTGTGAGATGTATTCTTCCCAATTTGAATAAGAAGCCAAACAAATTCGATAAAAAGTTAGTTTTGAGTCAATTGCGATGTAACGGTGTATTGGAAGGTATCAGAATCACCAGAGCCGGTTATCCAAACAGAATGACATTCGAGGAATTTGAATTGAGATATGCGATTATTAACACGAAAGAGGTATTCACCAAGAATGCAAAAACTAACTCAGAATTGATATTGAAACATGTTGACTTAGATGTCGACACTTACAGAATCGGTATAACAAAATTATTCTTCAAGAATGGTATCTTAGGATTATTGGAAGAAAAACGTGAGGTTACTTTGAAGCGAATATTCACTGATTTTCAAAGTATTGTACGAGGTAAGCAAGCACGGAAAACTTTTAAAGAAAAGATCAAACAGATACAAGCAGCTCAATTGATTTCAAGAACTTTGAGTTCACTTGACGAGAACATCAAAAACAGTCCCTGGTTGGATTTATTTATCAAAATTAAACCATTGTTGGAAGACTCAGTCAAAGTTTTAGACTCTCAGGAGATGAATGAAAATTTGAAGAATGTTAATCTTAAATTGAAAGATGCCGAAAAGGTTAAAGCCAACCTTGAAATAGAGAATGAAAAACTTAGAGAGCAAATGAGCAAGCTTGAAAACGAAATTATCAGCACCACAGATTTGATAAAAAGCAAAGATATTGAAGTTGAAAAATTCAAAACAGCAGGTCTGAAAGCAGAAGAAAACATCGCAAAATTGAGACTCGAACTTTCAAAGATTAACGATTCTCATAGCAGGGCACTTGAAGAGAAGGCTATGGCAGATGAACAATCAATTGGACTTGGTCAAAAATTAAAGAATCATATTGAAGAATTGGTAAAATCAAAACGAGAATATAATGAAGCGTCTAGCAAATTGAATGACCTTGAATCCAAAATAAAACTGTATAATCAGGATAAATCCAAGCAAGAGTCACAATTGTTCAGTTTGAAAGTTGAAAGTGAACAAGCTAAGAAAGATTTACAGACTGAAAATGAAGGTTTGAAGAAAAGTTTGTCTGCTCTTCAATCTAATTTGGATGAAAGTCTTGCCCAGAGTGCTGAAACAAAGATTCTTGAAAGTGAAATTAAGTCTTTGAAGGATACCATTAAGTCTAACAAGTCCTTGCTCAGCATGAAAGATAGAGAGGTTGAAACTATTGAAGCTAAGTTCAATGAACAGAATACAAAATTTGTGGAGGCAAACCAGAAACTCAAAGCCGGACTATTGGAATTGTCACAATTGAAAAGTAATTTTGATCAAAAGTCTAGAGAAGTTACGCAAGCAAAACAAAAGCATGATGCAGCTATTTCAGAAACTACTAGGTTGAAATCACAACTCGATAAGGTTAACGAGATGAAAATTCAATTGGAGACTTTGCATGCAAAGGAATCTGAATATTTGAGTGAAATTACTATGTTGAAGAATGAATTGAGTAGATTAAATCTTGAGAATGAAAAGTATTTGCAGGACATGGAAAGGTTGAGGGTAGATTCGGAGGCAAACATTAAAGAAAAGACTGAATATCAGGATAGAGTAATTACGCTAAAGAACAAACTAATTGAGTTGGAATCTGCTCAAAAAGATAGAGCAATAGATAAAGAGAACTGCCCTCCGGATCAATCCTTAGTTGATGAGTTTGCAAGCATGAAGTTCAAATTAAATGAACAGAGTGCTTCTTTGCGTAAGGAAAAATTTGAGAGTAGAAAGATTGCTGAAGAATTGAATATTCTCAAAGATAGAATAGCCAATGGTTCCGTGCAAGCGTTCTCCCCCAGAAAGTCGGATTATATTGCTAGCCAATCTGGAGGTAACAAGATACTCGTGGAGGAAATCGAAGCATTAAAGTTTCGATTACAACAAGAGGAAGCAAACTCTCAACGAGCCGAAACTTATGCTATCCAACTCCAAAAGAAATTCAATCAATTACAATCAACTAGAGGTCTAATTAGTTTCACCGATTATGAGAAGAAATATAAGGAGTCGCAGCAAAGAGTTACAGAACTCGAATCTAGATTCGGGGAGTTGATGAATGGCGATGCGTCTAATGGCGATGTTCCTAGTAATAAAGATTCCTTCAATAGAAGATCCTTTTCTCCCGGTTTACAGAATGCTAGTCAAGATTTTATAGCGGTATACCAAGATGTGACGAAAACATTAAAGACAACAAGAGAAGAATTGAATTCTTCAAAAGCCGAAATTTTGAGATTGAAAAAGTTATTACGAGAATCAGAAGATGAATTATATGAGACCAAAAAAGATAGTTTCAAAACATCAGTATCAAGTTATGAACAGAGCTTGGCTGAATTGAGTGTGAAATATGATGCTCTACGCAGTAAGAATATTGATATGTCTGAATCTTTACAATTGTTTAAAAAGCGTGCTAGTGATTACTATAAAGAATTAGAAATTGCCGAAAGTGCTGTGACTGTTTCAAAAAGACGTGAAGAAGAGGCATCAAAAGAATTAGAAGAAATCAGCTCTCAATTACGCTTGGCTCGTGATGAATCTAGAAGTACTCAAATATTAGTCAAACAATTAAGAAAACAAGCAGCTTCTCTCCAGGGAGAAATACTGGATAAAGATAATGAAATATCGAGAAATAAGGCTCAAATTCAAGAATTGAAAGACAAAATTGCCTATTCTGACAATCATGAAAACAAACTAGTTGCTCAAAGATTTAAAGATGAAATTAGAGATTTACATAGAGAGCTTAATTTTAAGATGGAATCAGAAACTGTTTTGGTGAAGGATAATAAAAAATTACAACTTGATCTTGAAGAGATCACGAGAATTAAGAACAGTTTCGAAGAAGAATATGATCAGAAAGTGTTAGATGAGGAGCAACTTCAAATTTCGGTTTCCGATTTAACCAACAAAAACCATAGTTTGGAAAATGAACGAGTACTCAATGAAAGAAAGATCAGTAATTTGAATAAACAGGTTGCATCGTTGAAAGAACTCGTGGATGAAATCACTCGTCAGCGTGACAGGTTACTTGAAGTCAAAGGAACTCTAGAAACAGAAATCGATAAAGTATCTAACGAGTTGGATGATACCACTATTAAACTTAGACAAAAGGAATCAGATAATATTGTGTTGAGACTGCATTTGGATAATATTCAACTTGAATCAGATTCAATCAAAAGTGAACTAAATCAATCAAAATTGGGCACAGCAAATGATGTAGAAGATTACCAAAGGCTTAAACGAGAGCATTACGTAACCACAGAAGAAAATGATTCTTTGAAGAAAATAAATAACGAGTTGAATGGGAAAGTAACTGATCTTGAAGACAAGTTATACAGCAATGAACAATTGAAATTTTGGGAAAACAAAGTGAAATCATTGACGGAAGAATTAGACAATTCTCAACAGGAAAATTACGATAGAGAGAAATCTATCAAGATACTTGAACGACAGGTGAAACAACTTGAAATCCGCATTGATAATGAGTCGGCGACTTCGAAGAAGTATAATGATGAAAACTTTGACTTCCAAAACAAAGTTAGTCAATACAAAAGTGCTATCGATATTCTCCATAATGAGGGTATGGAAAAGGATTTGTTATTGAAATCTAGTGAGCGTGAAAACTTGGACTTGAAAGAAAATATGCTTCAAATGGAGAGAGAGCTTTTGCAACTTAGAGAAAGACTTGGTATAAGTACATAATTAAATAGACAATTATAATTTACGATCATGAATTCATCTTAATAAGACCCAAAACGTTCTAACTTTTAATTTCTATAAACAGATGTATATACATGGTGGTTTGATCTAGAACCATTTGCCAAATATGGATTTGGAAGTAATATCTCTTGGTTCAGTTAATTCTGGTCCGTCATATTTACCTAAACCAAAATGACGAATAACATATTCAACATCCCCAAATTTCTCCCTGTCACCTTGCATGATAGCAGTAGCTTTCCCACTACTTATACCTTTTGTGACAACATTTCCAGTAACGACTTTCTCAGCGACATTTCTAATGTCTTCGACTGTCAACTTATCTATCTTCTTAATCATTTCGTCGACTGAAGTAACTTTATTTTGGCATTGAATTTGTCTACCCAAATCTTCTAATTTAGCAAGCCTGCTTTCCATATTCATCAATAACGTACTTTTTAATTGATTCTTGGCCCTTGTAACTTCACTTTCTGTGAGCCCACCCTTAGCGACGTCCGTCTCCAATAACTTGGAAAATTCTATACATATGATTTGTGCCATAACATGGGCGGCATTTGGTGAACATGACATTGTTATCCCAAATAACCCAGAATTCAAATATGAATGATTGAAAGCCAGACAGTTCTCGACAAAAGCATATTGGTTCAATACTCGGGTGTATAATCGAGAGAACATACCCTTACCTGGTCCACCTGCTGAAAATGAAGAACCACCTCCAAGGACCTTTTGTAATGTAGATAATGCATACAATTCTTCTTCTAATAAACCCGAAGTTTCGAATCCAATTTGCATATGGTACAATTCAGGTAAGTTGGAGTATAAGGGAGCTTGATATGGTATGGCCAACTCGCCACCGGTATAATTGACGGTCCCCAAATCTGGTTTTGGCGCCGTTGATTTCCAATCACCAAATTGACGTTCAACTAACTTCAAAGCATAATCATGAGGAACACCGACCATTGAAACTACTACATTCTGTGGTTGATAAAACTTTTGATGGTATTGAAGAATCTCCTCTTTGTTAATGTCGTTTATCCTATCAACAGGGCAATACAAAGGTAATCCAAGGGTGTTGTTTTCATATGCAGCTGTGTGTAGCACTTCTGGTAAGAACAACTCGTGCTTGTGTACGAGCTCGCTGCCTTCGTATTGCGCCGTTTGTAGCGTTTCAACCAATTCCTCATCGGTCGGAGTTGGAGCCCTAACTGTTTGTGCTACAAGATCAAACATCTTTTCAACACCGGAATTGAAGACAGAAGCTTGGTAGATCATAGATTCTCTCTGGGCCGAAGACATAAAGTTCCCTCCCAAGCTTGACAAAGATTCAAGCATCTCGGTACCATTATATTTTTCAGTACTTTTCCAAGCTAATCTGTCCCAGATATGAGATAAACCAGGGTTCAGCGGATCTTCATACCGAGATCCAGCATCAACGTAGCATCCTAAAGCACTAAAATGACCTAGCGTCGAATCGGTTATTAATCGAACCCCATTGGGTAATGTCGAAGTCTCTAATTTTGGCTTAATAAATTTGCCGTTGGCTTCAGAAGAATTAAATCTTCTACCAACTCCTTTGGCACAAGATAGGAGTCTCCTACTAGCTAACATGGTTGTAAAAGTATACTTGCCTTCCACTAGCTAATCTACATTAGTGAAAAATCTATAATAATGATCACGTGAACTATATAATACTTCTATTTCAAAGCTATAGACGCCAACTATCAGAAATCAAGAAGGTTATCTACATCAACATCCTTGGGAGTGCTTTTACTTGGTTGGGTTGGTGACGGTGTACCAAAAATATCCATCAATTCTGCCATATTTTGACTTGAATTGGAAGATGTTGGTTTGTGGTTATCCAACGAGAAGAATTCATGTTTGAGTTTAGATTCCTTAGGTTTATTAGCCCCAGTTGGTTGTTGAATTGAAGTTGATGTATCAAACATCGAAAGCGCTCCAAATGGGTCGTTATTTGTAGGAATTGTAGGATGTACACTTGACTCGAAATCATCAAAATCGTCATCGTCTGATATGTCTTCCGGATTAGTGCCTTTATTATCTTGTTTAGTCGAAGTTATATTTTCATTCTCTTTATTGATTCTCGGTTCAGCTGCCTTGTCCAGAGATTGCTTCGGTGACATAGCAACCTTGTCTAGACGTTCCTTCTCGGCTACCACCCTGTCTGATTCCTTCTGTTCAGCTACGACCTTATCCAGAGACTCCTTCGGTTTTGCTATTTGATCGGCTTCATTTGTGTCCTCTTGTATCTCATCAACTTGATCAGTACTGGGTAAATTCAGTTTCAGTAAGGACTCCGATTTTCCAAAGGTGGGTAAAAACGAGAATCTTTTTGATTTGTGAGTATTGGTGGAGCTGGAAGTTTGCGGCGTTGAATCTATAGACAAACTGGATGTATCAGGATGCTGGGTTAAATTTTGCTGAGGTGTTGAAGCAGCAAATCCAAATAAAGAGCCCAAGAACCCGGGCTGTTTTTGTTGAGCCGCCAAACTCGCCTCCATTGCACGTTCATACTCTTCTTCTTTTAGTCGCAATCTTTGTAAATGTAGTTCATGGTCGACCTTCTTACGTTCGTGTATCTGTTTTTCAATCGCTTCACTATGATGGGCTTTGATTTTTTGGATCCTGGCATGAATAAAGTTATTTGATTCTATCTCTATAGCACGATTAAGGTTATTGGTTACAGATTCCCCAGGAACCTGTATCTTGATTGAAGGCTTCGTATCACTGCCTTGAGACGTTGGTTCACTTGAAGCATCAGCTACAGCGACACCATTCAGCTCAGTAGCGCCTTGCTGCAATTTCAATTCACGTTTCCTGGCTAGTATATATGCATCTCCCGAAGACCATTTGAACAATTTATTCGCCTTGGATATAGCAGCCGTCGGCTGCTTCTTACCCTGGGTAGTAAGTTTATTAACCTCTGTGCCCAACCAAGATTCTACAATTTGACGTTCTAACCCTTCCAATTTCGAATCGTGCCATCGTACTATACCCCCTGTATCGGTTTCTATGAATTGTCTGGTATATCTTTGAAAAGAATTGTAATATCTATTAGCATTACCAGTAGTTTGTAGTATAGCTTCGGGATACTCTACCGATTGAGGCTTTTCAGGGCATGTATCAACATTATCAAACAATACACTCGTCAATGCCTCTATATCTGCCTCCTCCTCCAGCCGCAGTCGATCCATTGGCAAGTTTTCAGTTGATCTGGTAGATTACGTACGTCAAGATTGTTCAATGAGCATCAACAAAAATCAAAGGCTAGATTTGATAATTGTTGATCATTGAAATAAAAGAACGAATAGATAGACAATGTACTCCACAGTTGTATTCCCTCAATACCCTCAATTCACAGTTTACTATTCCTTTTTCCAGGATATATCTATGGACAGGATTAAAGAAGTTAAGAAGCAAATCATCGCTGGTAATTTGGAGTACGATTACTGTTACTTGAACATAAAACACATTGTTTCAACTGAAGTGCTATTACAAGCGATTCATAAAGCTATACTAAACTCCCAAAATGACAATATGAAAGCTAAGACTTTGAATGCAGAAATCATCTTGAATTTATCGCCAATTAATAATATCATGGATGCGTTGAAGAAGTTTGGAATAGATGAAAATAGCAATGAGGTTGTTGTGGTTTCAGTATTGAAGACAGAGGAAGTTACAAAAGATAAATTGGAAACCATGAACCAACAAATAATGGAACATTTTCAGATTGAAGCTGAACAAAATGTTGAGTTGACTGACGATATCCTTTTCAAACAGTTAGATATTCAAAAGTTTAAGAAAGTATACAAGCTTAACGATGCTATTTTGTCATCTGATGAACTGGAATTGAAATCTCAATTAAATAGGTTGGCTATTGGAGCTTGTATTTTACGTGGATTGTAAATATATCTATGACTTGTGTATATTAATGCTATGTTGTTATGAATTGATGTAGAGTTATCCTCTGAATGCAAATTTGGCTAAATTGGTGCCACTTGGTTTTGGTTTGCTCGGTTTGATTGCATCTGATTTAGTTGACTTATTGGCCTTTTCGTCAGCCTTTGACAATGGAGTACGTGTTTTCTTGGGTATATCCCCTTGAGTACGTGTTTTCTTATCTATATCTCCACCATCAAACAGAAAGTTAATTCGTAATGAATGACAGAATTTGAATATTTCTGAATTCTCGTTAACATTATTATTAGGATTCAAGATTTTCACGGGTGATTCTTCTAATTCGTCCAAATCACTATCGGATTCGAGTTTTGCTTGAGGTGGCTCTTCATCTACTTGACTTTCAACTAAACTATCTTCAATTTCATCGACAAACGAAGAATTGGCATCGAGAAAGATATTTTCCGAGTCGTTAGTATTGGTGGTGGCCTCATTATCATTATCAGTCAAACTATCAGAACTAGAGTTCTTGCTGACGAAATCTTTCTTTGCTGGAGATGAACATTCATTCGTAAAATCGGAATCATCATCAAAGCTTAATCTTCGACTTGGTAACGATGTGGGTAAACTCACCTGCTTTAACTCTGGTTTTTTCTGGAAAAATTCCGATATAGCACCTTGGTTTTGGGTAATTGTTCCTGTAATACGTTGAAGCTTCTTTGATGTCGGCGATTGCTGTGATCGTTTGTTATTCCTGGGCTCGTATGATAATGATGGTGTAGAAGCCAACCTTTCCTTGACAGATGTGGTGTTATTGATGTTTGTCACAGTTTTATTTGAAGAAACGAAACTTTCCTTGACGGATGTAGTGTTATTGGCCCTTACCATCGTTTTACTTGCAGAAACAAAACTTTCATTAGATGTAGTGTTGACCGTCTTCTTATTTGCCGCAAAATAATCAAGAACCGACGTTTTCTTGACTACACTGACTGGGGCAACTGTGGACTTTTGAGGTTTCGAATAATTCACGGAAGCGCTTCTCAAACTGGACAAGCTCTGTTCTCGTGAGACCAAAGTTTGATGGGTCCGTGGATCAAGATGTCCTAGGCAAATCCCCTGCCAGAGTTCCTGAGTGTATTCCTTCCCACAACAAGATTCTAGCACTTCCCAATCAGCATCAAAATTTTCAGGATATTCCGTTAGCGGACAGAGTGCCATAGACCTAGGATCAAACACTTTCTGATATTTGAACGCCAAGTCTGCTTTCAAGTACTCTTCAGCATACTCCTCGGCGACTGCTTTCCCCTCTGCCTTCAACGCTAGTATCACTCGATCATACGATCCATATTTCTTCACCAAAGTAAACGCCGTACGAATCCCCACACCAGCAACACCTTTAGTATAATCACATCCTGATAACATCGCCACTAATTGTAAATGGTTCAACGAATACCCCAGTAAATCATTAACTTTCTTAACCTTGTTAAAATTGTCTCTATTAATCTCAATACAAGTACCATCGTCTTTTAGTTTGGTAATTAGACGGGTACACCCAAAGATGAGTAAATCGGAATCTTCAGAAAGAATACCATCACAAAGTCCTACTTTTTCCAAATAAACCATCTGCGGATCTGCTTCATAAGGAGCTACAACATACTTAATCCCCGCCTTATCAAACTCTATAATTAGAGATTTCACCATTTGGGAAGTGACACAAGCCGCCTTCATAAACTCTTTCCAAGCTAGCTTGGATTGACCTTGTTTCAGGAGATTATCAGCTTTAATTCTAGCAGCCTCTCTATTCTTTCTTCGCTCAGCATTAGTAGCTTCCTTAGTAGGTAGGGACGAACCATCAAAAACAAAGTAAGGCTCTACGCCAAAATGGCGTAACATATCGACCTTCTTCATCACGGAAGTGATGTATCTCCTAGTAGGTTGATCCAAACATAATTCCTGAGCACAACTGATCAATCCTCTGTGCAACCAACCAAACGTATCAATAGCTAGTGTTTTGCCTCTATATCGTTCCAAAGTCACCTTCTCTTGGATCTCACTTAATATAGGTAAGAGACCATTAACACCCATACCTAAAAATCAATGTTGTTATGGTGTTGTGGTAAAATATCAAATTCTACTAATGCGTATACAACTAAATTTCATCGCGTCTGTTTATAATACGAATTAATCAAATAAGTGTTATGATTATATGGTTTTAAAAGTTTTAAATTACGTGCTATGAAGTATTGATAGTGTTACGTTAATAGTATATCTATTTTATATAGTAATCTTATAATTCTTGTTGTAGTTATATCTAATTGTAGTTATCGATATTCTTCCCACACCATTTTGCAGCATTTTTTCCTCACTATAGAAAATTGAGATATTTATAGTGGAATAAACGCTAATTATATTTACTTGACATTTGTATTGTATTGAATATATAGGAATTCTTTATATCTTAAAGGAAAGTACGGTTGGTTCCACCTATAGAAACCTCAAACTGTAATCCATCTTTAATACCAAATCTATTTGATTCTTGGTATAATCTCTGGGACACAAAATATCCAATATCGAAATTACCCCAATGGTTAAAGTATCTAATACCGAACCCTGCACTTGCGGGTATAGCTTTTTCCTCGAGTAAGTTATTGGAGACATTACCAATAGTACCATTAAGGTATAATCTCAAAGGATGTGATTCATCGGAAGATTGTTTTTTAATGAATTCAGGTAATTTGGAATAAATAGTTCCTGACACTTTATAATATTGTAACCCACCATTAGAATCAATGGCATTTCTTTTAAATCCTTTGAAAGATCTCATACCTCCAAGGTAAAATTTATCCGAAACATGAATAGATTGTTTCTCGTGGAAATTGTAAATACCACCGAAATCGGTTGAAATCTGGGTGGTTAAATAATTGTTGAAAAAAGAATTGTAGAAATTGAACGAATAAGATGCTTTGGCAAACAGGCCCACATTATTAGTATCATCTTGTTCTTGGTTCGAAGCTAATTCATAAGAAACAGCAGACTGGAAACCACTGGTGATGAAGTTTTTAGTGAAAGGGTTTAAATATTGGATATTCTTTGTATAACCTGTTTGATTTATTATTGACGATTTCAAGTAGTCTCCGGCAAAAAGTTTTATTGAATCATCGGCTCCATCGTCAATATTATGAATGGTTCTCTTAGTTAAACTCAATCCAGTTAAAACATTCAAGTTTTGGCCTTTGGTGTATTGTAATCCAATAACACCTCCAGTTACACCTTCACTAGCTTGTTGCCAAGTCTCATTATTCTGTTGACTATGGTAAATATCAATCAAAAACTTGAATGCGGGGTTATTCAAATTGGCCATGAATTTACCATTGGTAAATAAATGATCATTTGGTTTGTATGGATTGTAATTAACTCCAACATTGACAAATTCAGCATTGTTGTTGAAATTGTTGTTTAAGTAATTCAAATCAACATTCAAATGGTCTTCATTGTTCAAGTTTAAAAAACCTTCACCGATATTCATGTTGATTGGTAACAAATCAAACACAACTTTGGTAGGTATACTCAACTCTTTATTATATCTTTTGACATCTTCGGGTACTTTTTTCTGGAAATCAGAATATAATGTAACGCCGATGTTTTTAAAAACATTGGTTTTGTTCAATGTGTCTCGAGACTCATTGATTGTATCCACCAACTGACCTAAAGTATAGTCACTATTATCGATCAATGGACTTAATAATTTCTTGAAAAAATCACTCGAAAATGTTTCACCGCCATTTATTTCAACTGTCGATAAGTATACTGGACGAGATGCGGATTTAGATAATAACTCCTCAACAATTAGCTTTTTAGTCAACTCGTGTGAGTCAATTGGATTTGAAAAGCTCATTGTAGTTCAACTACCAATGGTTGATTTCAATTATAATTTGTTGAAAAGTCGTGTTAAATGGTAAATTTAATGGTATTACAATATATACAAGATATATCTAAAGAAAAGGTAGTCTATAATGTAAAAGTCTAAGTTTCTTAATTATATTCAACAATGACCCCTTCGTCTGCGAGTTCTAACAATTTCCAATCACATTCTATACCCGATTTCGAGAAAAAACCAACGACTTTCTCGGCAATTGCTTCGAAATCTTGAGTGGCTAAACATAAGATAGTAGGACCAGCACCAGACAAACAGATCCCACATAAACCAGCATCGCTTTCTGGAGTGACTGTTTCTAAGACTTCGGTCAAACCGGGGATTAAAGTCGATCTATAAGGTTGATGGATTTTATCCTTCATTGATTCATAGATGATTTTGTTGTTTGGGGGATCTTGAGTTAAAGCAGTTGTCAAAACAGCCAATCTCTGTAAATTGAAAATAATATCGGGTCTAGTGTAAGTTTCTGGTAACACCGCTCTTGATTTATCGGTTGATACTTCAAAATTAGGAACAATGGCAATGCATTTGATTTTGGTGTTCCAAGCGTATTTTATATATTGACCAATATCCACTGGTGGAGGGTTCATCTCCCATTGATCTTTTGGTGTAGTAGGTTTGACCAAGATAGTTTCTAATGGTACATTCTTAGCACGATCTTCTTCGGTAGATAACTCAGACAAGTACGATCCAACAAATCCACCCAACATGGATGCAGCAATATTATCTGGATGTCTTTCAATCAACAAACAATAATCCATTAATCTTTCTTTAGAAAATTTAAATTGACCAATTTCATTACCTAATACGATACCACCTACAATAGCAGAGGCACTGGAACCTAATCCTCTACTTAAAGGAATCGGGTTTATCACTTTGATTTGAGTACCTTTTGGAAATGCATTGATTCCATTGCATCGTAAGATATATAATGCACATTGAGTCACAAGGTTTTTATCGGACTGTAATGGCACTTTCTCAGCAAGGTTACCTTCGTAGGTTAATTTAGCATTGAAAGGATCGGCACTTGTGTCAACACTTGAATCAATATTAACTTCGATATCCAAGTACAAATTTAAACCCACTCCTAAAACATCAAAACCAGGCCCTATGTTCGCTGAAGAAGCGGGAACTTTAACTTTGAAGCTATTGACAGTCATAATTATCTAGAAAATCAAACCAAAACGAATGGTGGGGTCGTCAGCGTAGTCAGCGTCGTTATCTTGACAAACAGTGAAAAGTTGAAAATTTGGTTATGACGCACAAAATTAAAATTTCTTTACTATGATTCATACTATTTTTACGATTCATTCTAATTAAACGTCTATTAGGTTGATATTCTATTAACTAATTACAAAAGCTGCCAGTACGACTTGTTTAAAAAATACAGGTTTCTCTTTTTTCCCATTGGATTTCAGCGGGTTCTTCTGGTAATGTAACCATGGATGTATAATCAATATTTGGAACTTTGGCAGACCATCTAAGATTGTAGACATAAGTAGACAAAATGGTTCCTAATTGAACGTAGGCAAATTGTTCACCGATGCATCTGTGTCTACCACCACCGAAAGGAAGATATGGTGAAGAGACACCTTTAGTAACAGCACCGAATCCATAATCGACAGAATCACCTTTTTCAGCAAAGTTTTGTGTTTCCCATCTATGAGGATCAAATTTCGAAGCATTGGGGAAGTATCTGTCATTTGTCGAGGCGTAACCGGGGGAAACCAAAACGTAATGTCCCTTTGGTACAACATACTTGGAATCAGGAACCATGAGAGGATTCATCACCTTTCTGAAGATGGAATGTAAAGGCATGTGCATTCTCAAAGTTTCTTTGATGGTATTGTTTACCAAAGGCATTCTTTGTAAATCTTCATACGATAAATCTTTCAAGTTACCACCTTTTTCGGCCAAAATCGATGAAACTTCTTCAAATAATTCATCTTGTAAAGCGGGATTTGCACCTAAATGCAACAAGAACCAAGCAGAAGTGGAGGCAGAAGTATGTTGACCACCCATTAACACACCAATTAATAAATTGGCAATTTCAGGATCAGTCATGGACACACCATCTTTATAAGTGGAGCGGGTCATCAAAGTATCAATCAAGTCTCTGGATGGGTCAACATCACCAGTTTTTCTTCTGCGTTCAATCAATTCCAAGTAAGTACTGGCAATTTTCTGTTGGGCAGCGTCTCTTTTCCAATAATGAGGTAATGGTAAATGAGGAAACACAAAGTTTATTGGGGAGAAACCTTTATCTAAATCAGAGTATAATTCAGCAAACGATTCGTCGAGCTTGGCTCTCAATTCGGCACCTAATAACGATCTTGAGGCAGTGAAAATAGTAATTTCTGGTTGGGTTTGCAAAACGTCAGCTTTACCGGAGTCTTTTTCGTTTAAGTTATAGTAAGGAGATTTGGTGAAGTAGTTTAAGATCTCTTCTTGAATTTGGGGCACATACCTTCTGAACGAATCAGAAGTCAAACTTGATTTAGCGAATTTCTTTTGTTCCATTAATCTATGGTTTGGACAATCGTAAATAACACCTTTACCGAAAACTGGAGTAGTCAAATGCTTATAAGCATCTTCAGCAGAAACATCACTTAATTTAGCATTAAATACAAACTCGTGTCCCTTTGGGCCTAAGGAAACAGTCATGACTTTCCCTAACAATACAAAAGCAAACACATCACCATGTTTCTTACGACAGTCTTCAAAGAATTCGTATGGATTCATACCATATCCAATAGCAGAACCAAACCATGGAATCCAGTAAAACACTAATGGAGCACGGTCCTTTCTTAAAGAATATAATAACTGGTAAACGATATTATAGATGAATGGTGCTAATACAACTATTGTCAATTGTTGACCAAAGCTTAACCCTTTGAAATAACTATATGCAACACTAACATAATCAGCTAACGCCATATTTGAATGTTGATTATTTGTTTACAATCCAACTGGTTGATAAGTTCCTTTTTATAACTTTTTTTTTCAGCATCGTTTAGATCGCGTTTTAAACGAGGACATTTTTCAATCTAAACGAAATCATCAGATTTTAAAGTAAGTGAAGAAATAATGGCATGTTCTATAGTATAACACCGAAATAAACACTACGTACACTAGCAATTACAATGACATTTGTTGTTTCGTAAAAAATTTACATGACTAATTGCGATTTCTATTCATAATAATTAGTAGATAATGTTCTGATGGTGGTTAGTGGAGTCTAGTCGAGTAAAAGACGTGTAAAATTGCTCTATTCTGTTGGATCAAAGTATACCTACCTATACTTGTTCAAGTGAAAGGATATGTATCAGAATGTTGTAACTAAGCCAGTCTAATGGAAGGAAATTTGGAGAATGTTGCATTTTGTAAAATTGTATGATGTTCATCCTAGTCGTAGAACTAGTCAATAGCTTTGTGTATGACAAAAGCGTATCTTTACCACTATACAAGGGTGACCCGATTTTGTTTCAGTCTCTCGTTTTTTATTTTTTTTTGCAACCATTCTTCAAAATTTCTAAGAGCATATTCATGCAAATCGCTTTTTTGATGATTACATCAATACAATTAGAGGGATTCCACTCCTTTGTATATGGTTGTATTAATATTATACTTTGCTTGTTAATAGGTATAACTAATTGATGGTTTCTTAATTTGAATGCAATGATCATCATTTTTATATACATGTAAGCTACACTCAATAAACAGTAAACATATCAATAACACCAGTGAATCACATATGTATAATTACTAACATCATTTGACAGCTGAAATTGGAAAATGAGAGACCACAATAATTTTGGTAAATTTTCATTTTAACCAAAATAAATTCAATTTATGTAAAGTGACAGTAGTGAAATTACTTGACTCTGCTAGAGTTCTTTGCATAGTAACAGCCCATTTTGCGGGAGTTATTCTTTTCATATCTGGCAACTGCAAACCACCCATATTTTTTGACAGTTAAATTTAGAACTACATGATCTTCGCTAATCATCAACCAAACAAATTGAATAGAAATTTGACAACGTGGATTATTTTTTGATGGGAAAATAATTTATACCTTAGTGTTGATTTAGGCATCGATTGCAGATGCCCAAATAAATTCAATCTTGATCGTGCTATTTTGATTGAGGATTATTTTTCTACTAAGCACACTTTTTAGTACGGCGAATATTGAACTTTCGGCGAATTTGGAAATGCCTTTATGAATTGATTATCCTAATCTGGTTTGATAGAATAATCAGAGCTTGTGGCTTAAGCTCTAAGGAAATTTGATTTTCCGAAATATTCTAGTCTTGATCCAGAATGTTGAAAGATTAGGTTTAAATGTCGGAACTTTTTATCATCACATGTATATTATAATATACATATATGAGTGTGTAACTGAAATCTAATTTGTGAATTAATCGTAGATCTTCCTGGACTCAAATCCCCTATATCGTTTATTATTGTCTATTATTGTTCATTCTTAAATTAAACATTTCTTAATAAAACTGAGACCAAAATAATCTTGAGCTCTGTCAAATAATATTATCTTCAATAATAATTTAAATGGTGAAAATATTATATTTTTTATTCACCTTTAATTTTCTATAAGGCGCTCATGCGCTTAAGGTCTAAGGGGATACACAAAAGCATTAAAAACATCGGGTAAACTTTCAACCAACTCTTGTTGGTAACTCACATCAACCAGCTTTTAATAAATGTTGCGTTGTAACCGATCGTACAATGTAAATCAGACGTTAGATATCTTTTCTTGAATATATGCACAGAACATCATACTAAAGGCTATTTTCGGTAACAATGCAAAGGAGAACAATAAGAGGACGATCCGAAAATACGAATCTATCTAGTGGTCTAACAATTAAATAGTTGTATAAAAAACCCCCATCCCCAGCTTTAAATCTATTTAACCAGGGATATCTATGAATTAAATAATAATGCGTTGTCCTCATAACAAAGAAAAGTGTAGAACAACTTTCTATTGATATATTACTATGATAGAGAGTGCAGGACCAACACTGCACAACTGATTCTAATAACTAAGATTACATGAATAGATCGCGAGAACCCCAAGAATGTTACAAAATATGGACCGAAACATGTTAGGGTCGGGTAAGAGGGAATTCTCAAACAAACACCTAGTAGTCTGTTGGTATAATTGATTGGAACCCCTCACCAATGTTTGAAAACATGGATTATATCAGATCAGACTTGACCTTCTCAACCAATTCAGTATCGGGGGAAATAATAGTGGGAGGATTACCCAATAAGCAAAAAAAAGTAACCTCACAAAATAGCTGCATAAAATCCAAGGCGAGTGTGAACCCCAATCAATATCAAAGGGCTATTATTTGAATTTACCAACACTAGAAGCTTGTCGTAACGACCTATACCAAGCTCCAATGAAACATTTAGGTTCATTTGCCACCATTAGCCACAAAGTCTATACTCGCCACGATTTAAACTTTGCTACCGGACTGATTAAGTTTATCTACGAGTCGTTGATTTTCTAGTTTCAACTTTTCATTTTTCATTTCAAGGAATTGAATGTATTCGATAGACTTCGCCAATATGGTTCCTTTATTCAATTTTCTCGCCGGCTCCAACCCTTCCAAGTCTTCGTCAAAGCCCATACTTCGTTTGTTTTTATTTAAAGCGTATCGTAAACTGGGAACCAGTTGCTGTAGGGTTTCAAATTTTGTATTTATTTTATTTCTGTACCTTTGCTCTATGATGTTATGATGTGATTTGACTGATTTTATTTCATCTCTTGAAGAATATGATGACGACATTTGATAGTCCGGATCAAATAGCTTTTCTTCCTTTCCCGGTTCTTTCTTAGAACTATAATTACTATCAAAATCAACAAATCTTTCAATCTTTTCGTATTTCTCTTGAGTATAACTAGGATAGCTATGATATTGTTGAAAGGTAGGTGGAATCTGAAAGACTTGTGGTTGGGACTGTGTTTGTTTAAGGTATTGGGGGAAAGGTTGGGGGAAAGGTTGAGTTAAGTTTGGATATTGTACAGGTATTGGTTGTTCGGGTAATGTAGGCGCATGTTCGTGATAGATATATTGAGGTTGACTCATACCAGATTTATTGGTCTGGGGTTGAGCATGCTCAAACTGATCCTGCCTATTCATTTCCAAATCATAATAATTCATTATCTATGGAAAAACTCCTGAGCAGGTCCGAGATATATATAATCTTGATAAACCTGTACTGTCAACGTGACTAACTGCCTATAACTATTTTCTACGAATCATACGATTTTACGATGATTTTGAGTTTTCCCTTTGCAGAGAAAATAATCAGAGTTGATAATATATTTTATAATTGATTTCCCCAT
This sequence comes from Candida sp. Y128-05E, assembly GCA_037042355.1. Taxonomy (NCBI): domain Eukaryota; kingdom Fungi; phylum Ascomycota; class Pichiomycetes; order Serinales; family Debaryomycetaceae; genus Candida; species Candida sp. Y128-05E. The sequence continues at coordinate 2,084 of JAXQKE010000021.1, read as the reverse complement.
TAGACCATGCATAGAATCGGAGGTAGAACAAGATACAAACACATAAAAAAGAAAGAAAAAACAGAATCACTAGCAGCGCAAGTACTATCAAAGCTATCAATACCCAACTACTAATTACTTTTGTCAATGTAGAGCTCATTCACATTCGTCATTAACTAGACTAGTTTGCTCGCCAACATTCGATTCAAGAATGCCCGTTTCAGCCAAAATATTTAAATTGACAAATGCCATTCTTTCCAACTTCTTTTCTCAATTAACTGCTGGGTTCATCACTCGACTCGGAATGTAGTTAGCTCAAAACAATATTCTAGAGTGATAAATAATATGTAAGTCGTAACGACTACTTATTGATGCGATTCAAGAACGAATGAGAATAAAAACAGTTGACAACCAAATTAGTAATGGAAGTTTGATATTGTAAGCTTATGGGGATCTACATCGGCGGTTGATGCGGAATTACGGGTGGCTCAGGTGATTGGTAAGTTGCTTGGATATGTTTATACATTAACTCGATTTGATTTAGAACTAGTTTGTGGAAATGTTATAACTAATCGTCCAATGTGAATATTATTTACCTCTTCGCTTCGGTGCATCTAAAAGTCGTCACTTCCGAAGAATCGATTTTACGGTGTTACCAAAATAATTTCAACCACCTGATTATGAAAATATTTCCTGGATTGTCATCATCGCTAAACTCAGCGAAGGCCCTGCGGCTGTGTGTATGTGTGATGTTTTGATTGGGTGGTTGAATTCTGGAAATCTTAAAGATAGTTAATTCATCAAGACAAAATAAAACAATACTGAAGCAATCTAATAATAGCTCCCCAACATCGTATTGAACTGACATTGACCAATCTCAGTTGAGGCTGGGTGAGATATTTTTTAACTTGCGCTCTAATCTCCTTTTGGAGAAATGAACGGCAAAATCAAATATTATCTCATCTATGTCAAGTTTTGTCTTGGTACTCCTCTCCTTAGGTCCACACGTTTGTATCTCCCGGCGGAAATGTGGTGTTTTCGATTGCAATTTTTTTTTTTTTGCAGCAAGTCGTGGTTGTATCAAATTTGAGATGGCTTGAATAGTATACTGGATTGAATATACCATCCATAATGACGGACTTGCATGATTTGTGTAAATTTCAAAGACAAATTGACCAAAGCTATGTTGATGAATTGAAAAATTACTTGAAAGCTGGGATTCCCGCTACTTATACTACAGAGGAAGCATATAATTACATAAATAATATCGACCTGGAACCAACATCTACAACCACTCCCTTACATTTGATATGTACTCATGTTCCATCAGATATATCTGATGAAGAAGCTAAGATAGTTTCCAAAATGGTGGAAATTTTATTCGAATACGGTGCTGGTTGGTGTTTAATTGACGAAAATGATCACACTCCAGGGTGTATTTTAATCAACCGTAAATTGACCCATTTGCCAATATATGATCAAATTGTTCAAGCTGGTATAAGAGCAGAATTATTGTTAAGAAAAGTCAGCGAATTTGATGTTGAAATGATTGATGATGCTGACTTTCAAGAATATGAGGATAATGACAAGAATGAAGAGGAGGAGAAACAGGAGGAAGTGGAAGCTGTACCAGAACCTGAAGCTGAACCTGAAGCTAAAGCTGAACCTCTTGACGAACGTTATGATTTACCTGATGCACCATCTCATAACCAACAATCATATTTAAATACAAAATTAGAATATACCGAAGACTCGTTGATCACCAAGGATAGAAAAGACGGGGTAATGATGAGCTGGGAAACTGATTTGATGCAATTGGGTTGTGATAGTTTATTTGAGGGGAGTTATGTAGATCAATCTACTAAAGAATTAGACGCTGAGATTAATATTTTAAATATTGGTTTTGGAATGGGAATTATTGATAAGATGATCCAATCGAAATCCCCAACTAAACATTATATTTGTGAAGCGCATCCTGATGTATTACAAAAATTGAAACAAGATGGTTGGTATGAAAAATCTAACGTGGTTATTTTAGAAGGTAGGTGGCAAGATAATTTGGATTTCTTATTAAATTCGGGAACCTTTTTCAATGGTATTTATTA